>CM031381.1:5643533-5677521 GCA_018290095.1 Polypedilum vanderplanki | reverse complement strand
AGTTTCCTTCAGGAGTCTTTCATCCTGAACAACATCTTCGTTTGTGCGCCCTGTATTATTGTTTTCCATTCCTTCACACACTTCCTTTAAAGAGCTACAAATACAAATAATTCTTCTGTATTTTACTAAACACTCGATTATAAGTAAGAAACACACTCTTCATTATAAGCCTGTCACTGATAGACGTACCAGAAACAATTGAGATTCAGCTATAGTCAAGTGTACTCGCTGAAATTAAACAGAGTTCCAAAAGCGAACGACAAGAAAAACAGCCTGTAAGTCATTACCTAAATTACAAAATCCTCTTAAATATCAAATTAGCCTTTTAATAGAGCAATGATGAGCGTCGATGTCCCACAGATAATGCCGCGACAGATGAATTTTTCAAATTTTTTTCACCTCGTAGCCTAAATTGAATCGTCTCTAAATTGTTTTTCCGTTATTTAATGAATGAAAAGTCTTTTTCTGACTTTTCTCCAAAACAAATACGACAAACAGCCGTCCAATTCATTAATTGTTTTACACAATATTCGGTAAGTTAGAAACGACCCTCTATGTTACACTCCAAATCAAATTGAATCTACTCTCACTTGCGTCAGATGGAAAAGAAAATATTTTAAAAATATAGCAACCGACTGATACAATTACCAAAAACACGACATCTCTTCAAAGATGTTGAAAACCAATTGTTGTAACAAAAAATAGCGGCTTGTTTTCTTTAAAAAAACTTCTGGGACTATCATACCATACAATAAAAACTTCGGAACAAATATAGACCACTTTTTCGAGCTCACTTTATAAGTGTTACGTTGTCACCATTACGCCTCTTAAATCTGTGAATCTTCAACATAGATTTGTTTGGTAAATTATAAATCGAAATAATTTACAGCAGCGAAAAATTGCAACAAATAATAAACATGTCTACAAAGATGCAAGCGGAGATTCTTCGTTCTGCTATTTTTGAAGTACTTTCCTCCCTTTAATCTCACTCATTTCTCTTCATTAAATGGCCTTCTGCCTTATCAGTTACCAGAAACATCACAAAATTCACACATACATCCTGGGTTAACCATTAATAATGATTACTAGTTAAAAAGAGAAAGAAAATTCAATTCTACTATTTTTTAAGTCAAAAAACTTGAGATTCAATTTAAAATTTTGTAAGTTTCTTAAACAATCTCTAGAGAAATGACGATAATATAAGATGTATTATAGTTACGAAATAGAGAGTAAATTTTACATTAAAATAACAAGACAAACTTTTTTATACACAATTTCTTTTTCTCTTTTATCGTTTAATTTTTTTCTGCCATCATCTTATGAATTTTTCATTCACTTTTCAGTAAAGTAAGCGGGTGAGTGAAATGGGAAAATAAAAAGCGTGTCTTTAAAATAAACAAACAAACCATCAAGTCGAAGAAGATGAAATTGCTTTTACTCCCCCATCTCTACTTTATTTTCCATTTATATGTGTGTATATGTATGCGAATATAAATTGTAACATTTATACATAACTGTTGAGGACAAATGGAAACGAGCGAAGGAAAATATGAAGCGCATCATGAGCGACGAAAAAAATGGTAATCGAAAAACTTTCAACGTATAAAAAATGTTCACTGTTGAGGTGAAAGGCGCGCACACAAGTTTTATGAGCAGCATCGTTATGAAAAATGCAAAGTGATGAGATATAAATTTGGAAATTGTGTAGTTTTGTCAAGAAATTAAGGGTCGAGCAGAAAAAAAGTTTCTAATTTAAATCCTATGCCAGCTACAGAGACAAACTAAAAAATACCCTCATAAACTCTCCATAAAAAAGGCACCCGCAAATACCCTTCAATGTTGTGTCGTTGTCATAGTCGTGCATGTGTACATGAAGCGTAAGCGAGAAAAAAAATAGAAAATATCGTACAAGAGAAGCGGTATGGAAGAAGAGAGATGAAAAAAAGGATGATCAAAAATTCACAACTCTCACGCGTTTGTTGCTAGATTGCTAAATGAATTTTTAATGTTACAACTGGGTGCAAAAACCACATACAGAAAAACCTTTTTCTTGCTCGCCTTACTCTGTACAAAAAATAGAAGGGAGAATTGTTGGGGAGATTGACATGGTACCGAATGAGAAGCAGGTAGGATGGAAAAATGCAATTTCGAAAAAACATTTCCACAAAATCCCTTTTAGTGCTCTGTTAATTCCACACAATTTTTCTCTTCTTTCCCTCGTTCTCTCTCTACCTTTTTTACGACATTGTTGAGGTTGCGAACGGATAAAATTTATGTTTGAGAAAAATATGATGAAAGAGATCATGACAACGATAATGATGAGACATTATGAGGCAAATTATCATAAAGTTCACTGTTAAACTGCAAAAAAATGAGACATGAAATATGAATGAAGTTATCGAAAATTTTTGATTTCATTCTTTTCGTGCAGGATTATTTTTTGCTTCATCAAGTCAAGAATGAGTGAATAAATAATCGAGTTGATATAATGAAGTTTTTTTGTTGACTCTCAGTCATTGTCTGAAATGCAAATTTATTATCGATTTTCAAGCGTTCTACTTCTTTCTATAAAACCACAATTAACTTCAACTCAGACATCTTGATATGGAACAATGAAATTCAACAACCATTTGTAATTTTGTAACTATTTTAATTTGCTCAAAAACAATTGCATTTGTTAAAAATAATAAAATGTAAGCTCACATTCAACAGAATAAGCAAATTTCACATAATGTAATTGCTAGAGAAAATCCTTGTTTATTTTCATAATGCAGAATTGTTTTCTTTTAAAATCTCTTGCTTTAAAATGATATCAAATTAAAAGGAGACACTAAACTTTTCTAAAATATATAGAAATTGTATAGGAAAATGTTGTATATCACTACCGTCTTCCACCTATTATAAGCAACAGCTTTTATATCCGAAAACAAGAGACTTTGTTAAGTTTGATTTAGTATGGGAAAAATACGTTCTTTTTAATGAAATGTCACTTTCTAAAATCGGTTTCTTATAAAAGATAGAAGACGGTAGAAAGCCAGAATTTCATTTTAATAAACCATATATGGGTGATTCCACGGATAATGAAGCGGAGATTTTTTGTTCTAAAATATCTGTTGGTTCTGACTATGAGACCGGTGTAACGGAAGATTTCCGCGAGATTCGTTCTCCATGCCGAGCTATTGCATGCATATGGTGGACGTCCACCATATGGACCAAAAAAACTTTTTTTCACCAAAAAGTCTTACAATGTCATAAAACATCGAGAATACAAGTCAAAAATGATTTTTGGACATTTTATCCTAAGTGTATGCATGTGCCGCACAGGTGCATCACATGGACCAAAAATCGAAAATTTTCAAATATAGGCATATTTATACTCGTTGGAAAAGTCTTGAAGCGTACAATAAGATGGCATAAAAAATTTTTAGATTGGTGTTGACCCAAGGGCATGCATGTGGTGGTTGTCCATCACATGGACCAAAAAATTTTTTCATCCAAAAATCTTAAAATGTCATAAAACGTCGAGAAAACATGTCAGAAGTTATTTTTGGATATTTAGACCCAAGTAGGGGTTCTCGATTTCCCGTTCCCGGACGATTTTCGGGAACGGGAACGGGAACGGGAATTCCCGGGAATTCCCGAAATAATTTTGTCATACAAAATGACTCAAAATGTCTATGAAAATTTAAAAATCATAGAACTTATGATTTCTTCGATCATATTTTGCATTTTATTATTGAAAATCAACATAAAGAGAGTTGGTTTGAAAAAATACTTTTATTGACATAATGAAAATTTAAAATTTTCTTGCTAATTTTTTCTTTATTATGGAACAGAAAAAATAGAATGAATTTTTGGATATTTTATACTTTAAAAACAGTTAAATATAAGCTTCGGAAGACAAAACAGATTTTTAGTCGTTATTTTTCAAATAAAATTTTTTACAAAATTTTGCGCGCTAAAGGCGCACTCTGCAAAATAAATAAGATATTAAATTTTAAAAATTTTCCATGAAAAAATGATTTTATTAAGAAATAAAATTATTTTTTTTATTCTTTTCTTTATTTCCCACTCATGAAAAATATTTAAAAAAAAATAAAAAATTACCAAATATTCATTTCTAGCGTATCGTTTTGTCAAAAAATAATTTATGATATTTTGTTACATTTGAAAGTGAAAATTTTAATGAAAAATGTAAACCAAAAATTTCGATGACAACAAAATATTTTCAAATTCAACTTTTTCAGATTCTTTTTGTTTACTTGTCCTATGATAGGTTCAAACAAAATAAAAATTTTTTCTCGAAAAGTGACAAATAGATATTCTAACTTTAGTATTTATTTATTAAAATAGAAGAATTTATCTTTTATTTAATGAATCCAACATAAGAATTGGTTTCAACAATAAGTAAGAAAAGTTCTAAAAAAATCAAGGCCTGAGAACTCTTTTTGATATTTCCCATCAAGATACCTTTGTTTTTTCGAAAAATAAAAATTTTTAGAAAATGGACTTTTTTTTAAATGACCTCAATTCTAAAATGATAACACGAAGATATGCAGTCCTTTCTGATTTTCATTTCTAATGCTCATAGCTTTCTTTTAGGCTATCAACAAAATTTTTATAGTCTTTAATAAAAGAGAAAATCACGATATCAAAAAAATCAAAAATAACAAGAGTTCAACCCCTTGCAAAAAATATAAAAATAACAAAAAATATCAAGAGTTCTCAGCCTTGAAAAAAAGTGAGAAAAAAAATTTGTACCGTGATAGAATAATTTACCATACATTTTTATCATTTTTATTTTGATGGAATGAAAATTTTATGAAATTATTGAATTTTTTTTTTAAAATTTTTCAAAAAAGAGTTGAACTTTGTATGGGAAATTTGCATTTCCCAAAATTTTCGGGAATTCCCGTTCCCGAAAATTGAAAATTTCGGGAACCCGGGAATTCCCGTTCCGATTTTTCCCGGGAATTCCCGTTCCCGTTCCCGAAGTGAGAAACCCCTAGACCCAAGTGTATGTTTTAATTTTACAGACTTCAAAAAGCCGGGGAATAAATTTTTTTGAAACTTTCAATGAATTTTGAAACAAAACTAATCTGTTGCGGGAAAATGCGCTTTTAACACGTCACTGACGGTTAATATTTACTGATTTTTATACTAAACGATAATAAGAAATGCTTTTGTATGCAATTTACAAAAATACTTAACAAATACTGTATATCTGCAGTAATTCAGTAATTAGAGACTTGCTCTAGCATATTAGAGTCTCTAATACAATTCTCGCTAGGTTAAAATATGCCTAATATGCATTTTTGTAACATATTAAAGTGTTTACAAAAATGTAAAACAAATAGTTGTTTATGTTGACAGAAAAAAATCTGTCGACAGAATTTTGACAGATTTCCAACCCTGTTCTTACTTTATAATTTTTACTACAATCGTCAAACATTCTATTTTTTCTTGACTTTTAAATATCAAATTTAACTAAATATTAAGATAGACATTTTCAACTCTCACATAATCTGTTGCTGCTTATTTGCCCTAAATTTTCTCAATTTAGATCTTTTTCAGTCTCGAGTGCATAAACATCTTCATTAGTGAGTATACAAAGTTAATCCTTTTTCGTAGTCAACCTTGAATGAGGTAATTCACACACAAATATATATATAAGCACAAAAGTGCTTTGACACAGGTTTATTTTATCGTGATTATTTCTACTAATGTCTCAACAACATGAAATGAGAATTTTCCAAAAGAATATGAGCAAGCAAGCGAGCGAGCGAAAGAAGTTAAGAATGAGAGAATGAAGACAGTCTTGAATTCTAATGAGACTCGTTTTATGTGCGATGGAAGAGCAGAAGAAGAAAAATGGCAAAAACAACGATTGAGTGCCTCTGCCGTTTTATCGAAATGACCTTGAAATTGTCTTTGCCCTTTTTCTCGTATGAACTTTGTAAACGCAACTTGCAGTTGAAAAAAACTTATCAGTTCGAAGGTTTTTCTTTTCATTCGTAAATTAGCTCAACATTTACTCTTATGTGTAATAAGCATTTTCTTCTTCTTCTCATATAATGTATGCACATTAAGAAAATATATGAAGCAATCTCGATCACGTACGTTATTAGTGTCTTATACACACCGTCTTACACTCTCTTTAATTATCAATGGAAAGTTCTTTGAACTCAAATTTTACTTCCATTTCCCAAGCATAAAAATTCTTACAATAAAATGACATAGAAAGTGTCCGTGCGTAGTAGGGGGACACTTAAGCGCATTTTTGTGCCTAGATCAGTGTATGTAAACAAATTTTAGAATTATTAGATTCATTTGAGAAACAGATTCATACTTTAAAATATTTTGATCGAAATAAATAAATAAAAATACAGTAAAATTCATGTTTATAAAATTTTGATGCATAAAAGTACGGCGAACGTTTTTAATTGATGTTCAATTTATAGAGTTTTCTGATAAATTTTGTTGACTAGAAAGTAACGGTTGAGTTATATTCAAAATATTTTAAGTTCCAGTATTTACCGTTGGTGGCGCTGCAATCGTTTGTGCGAAAAAAAATTTTTGTTTACATTTTTCAATTTGGAAATTTAAATTCGCAATTTGCTAATTAAAACAATACGTAACAGCATTCTAATGATGTTTCTTCCCAATAACTCGATAGCATAAATCGAACACAACAAACCGGAAGTCTCTAGCCATTATAGTTTTTGAGATCTCATTACTCACCCAGCCGTGAGCCAGCCAGCCGATCAAAGTGAAACTATAAGCTGCATTGTTGTTCCAAAAATGCGCTAAAAATTAGACAAGAATTTTTAATTTTATTTTTTGATAATTGATTCTTTAGTAGAAGAAATTTCTTACTTCATATACAACCATCATCACCTCTTTTTTTTAATAATAATAATACCAACATAAAGTAAAGGAAAAAGAGAGCAACTATCTGGTATAGTAAAATTGAATAATAAGTAAGAAAAGCAAGTGGAATGGAAATAAAAATTAAAACCAGAAATTAATCAGTATATGTTCCATCATACTAGATTAGAGCGAATTTTTGGTGCAACAGATCAGTGTCTATTAACAAGTGTATATGCGGTAAAAGGTCGAATAAAGTTTTTCTAAGTTATTATTGAAACAATTCAAAATATACATTTGCAGAATTTCTCAAATTTGCGAAAAAAAACAGAAGTTTTTCTCTAATATTTATGCGAAATTATGCTTAAAATTGTTAATTTGTTAAAAATTTTATTGAAAGTAACGGTTCATTCAAAAAATATTTTTACTGAACGCACTCCGCCATATTTGTTTACGTTCAAAAATTTTTCTATAGAAATTATTTTTCGCAAATTATCATTCTCAATAACAATTGGGCTCAATAAAAAGGAGATTGTGCACGCCTACACGATAGCACAATTAATTTAAAACAAACCGGAAGTCTCTAGCTATTGTAGTTTTCGAGATCTCAGCCGCCCAGCCGAACGGCCAGCCAGCCAGCCAGCCAGCCAAAGTGAATATAATAGCGATTTTTGTTCCAAAAATTCGCTAAAAAGAAGAGAGAATAGAAGAACTAAGCATACAGGTCATTCACATTCTAACTCTGTATGGCTATGACCATAGGTTTAATTCAAAATAGCTCAAATTAGAAACAGAATCAGGTATATTATGTGAGAACTTTATTTATTTCCGCCTCATTGATTCCTTCATCATTAATTTCAATAACTACTGTAACTTATAATTTACCGATGATGATGCCTTTTATTATATAATTATTATGACCATGATCGGTTCTTAGTTGTCACAAAATTCTTTTTCCTCAATTTAAAAATCATCGAGAATTTGCCATGAAAATTGGCAATGAAAAATTTTCAATTTGATTTCAATGTCGTTCATTAATTTTATGATAAAAATAATAAATTTTTCATGTGATAGATGTGATGAAAGATAACAAGTACGTAGTCCCAAATTTTTATTATATTATATCACTCATTCACAATGTTTATGATAACAGCCATTAAAAATACTTGTTACGTTCGAGAAGTCACATTTTTTTTTAGCCAAACGACATTGCCAAAATTTAATTGAAGGTCGTGCATGAAAAAAATTAATCAAACATATAAAAAGAGAATATTCTCAGTTTCGTTCAATGAGCGTTTGTGAAAAATTGCGAGCACATCACTAGAATTGTTTAACCTTCACAATAATATTCTCAGTGTGCTTTATACACTTCCTCGTTCAGCAATTTGTATCATCGGATTTTTTTTTATACACGTTTCGTGTCGAACATCAATCAATTTTTTTTGGAAGTTGTACCTGAAAGCCATTGATAAGGATGTTTAAAAAATTTCCTTCAATTTAATGAGATCAAAGTACACAAGCATGATAGTTATACTCTGCAAATTATTTTTGACTTTGACTGATAACTTTAACACATTCTTTGAATTTTATCATCTTATCTAACATATGCTTTCAATTCAGATAAAAAATTTTATTTTTAGAATTCTTCATATTGTGACTTTTCTTTAAATAAATAAAAAATTTTTTTGCCACACAAAGAAATTAATTGCCTGTAGAAGAAAATTTTGCGAAGAGGATTTTAAACACAAAAATTTTGAAAAGAAAATTCACTCAAGGTCAAGGCTTTTATAACGTACATTAAATTTGATAAGAAGAGGTAAAAATATTTGCAAGGGCACGCGGAAGAGAGAAAAAAAAGTCAAATGGCTGAAATTGCTTTTTTGACTCATTCATTAACTGATAATTTGCAACCTTGTTGCTGATAATACAAAAAAAAACAATTCATAAATTAATTTCAAATCGATTTTTTCACGTTGCAAAAATTATTTTTAAAATGAGACATTCATTGAGAATCATATAAAATTTTTTTTGCTTGATATCACCTTCAAATGTCGTTTTTATATGTGCGCATTTTCACAATGTACTCTCGGTCAAAAATTTCCAGTAGATTCATTGAGACATACACACGACGAAAGTTCATTTTACTTCGTTTGTCAATCACCAAAACCAAGACAGACAATGATAGAGTGAAAAAGGGCAACGAGCTTGGAAAAAGCACTGCTCATGCTATGTAAGTTCACAAGAAATGGAAAACTCCATTCAACTCAAACATTCGCATGTAAGAAAAACAACCTTGAACTTTTTAGTGGAAAATCCTAGCGACTGCTTTTAAGCTAAATTTAACGAATGTCGAAAAAATGTCATGACATTAAGGAGTTATTCAGTTGCAGACAGATAGACCAATATGTCATTGAGCGGTCATGTCCATAGTCTCACATTGTAGAACGCAGTTTGTATAATTTTGGAATCAATTGCCACTTTCAAAATACATACTTCAAATATTTAGATAAATTGTAAACAGAGAAAAATATATGCCGCTGATAACACATCTTCGGTTTCATTTTTTTCTCGATTATCTTTTACTTGTTACCCAACGACCAATGTATGCTGATTCTATTTTCTACATCATGACGCTAATGATGTCCTTGACATTCTCATACAGCATTTTCATTGAAATTTTTCTACACGCGAAAAAAATTCTTTCTTTCTTTCTCACTCGTTCACTCACTAAACCTACAATTATTATTATAAAGTTGGGAGAAAAATAACACCTTATATGTGTATTTATAATTTAAACTTCCGACTTAAACTAAAGATAAATATGTGCTTTGCTAATTGCTAATATAAAGATAAAAACGCGCTTGATTCATTTGATTAGATCATACATTGTCGTAAGTAAGTAGAAACAGGCATATATGATGATAAAAATAAAATATTCTTGAAAATGAGAATTAGACAACACGGTAATGCTATTAAGCATTACAAATACAATTTACTAGCTGTATTGACTGAACTGAACGATAAGAACCTTGAACAAAAAAGAAGAAAAAAAATCTCAAGGATTTTCCTGCTCTTCAATTCTCATACTTTTTTTACGTGTGTATATTCAGTTAGATAAATTTTATCATGTTATTATCATTCTTATACATCCAAAAATTTTGTATATTTTTTCGAAATGAAAAAATCCTTGAAAACTTTTCCTCCTCCTGCTCATATTTTGCTTGTTTAATTCTTCTGACCCGAATTTAGAATGATTTTTTTATTATACTCCGCTCTCTTCCGTGTTAGAAGCATTGAGTTAAGAATGAAAGTTTATTATTTTAAAAAAAAAATTGATATAAGTTCACGATGTTCATGAGTTAAGTGAGCGTTTGGGGTTTTGAGGAAATAGCGCAGCAAGTAGGAAAAATTACATATGAGATTAGAGAGAATAAAAAGGAAGGAAAAAATTGGAAAATTAGGACAAACGTATTTTTTTGGAGTAAATAAATTTACGAATCACCTTTTGCGTTCTTTTTAAATGAGCGCTCTACAAAGAGATAAATAATGGAATTCATTAAATATTGTGGCATACATGTGTATGCATAAATATATTTAAAGTAGATTAAAATCTAATTTAACAATAGATGATGATCACGGGTAAATGAATATGGCACTCAACGACGAACAACAACTCACTCGGGAGTGTGCTCGAAGGTCAGACTGTACAATGAATATATATGTATACATTTTACTTATTCATTCATACAAATATAATTGAGCTAAAAAATATTCTACACGCGAAAGTTAGAATGATTCTGCTACTTTAAGTACTATAAAAAGTAAACCTGATAATTAATTTATAAATACACGTTCAAGGTATTTTACGATACTTGACACTTTTATTCCATTTTTTGGACATATAAAATCTTTATTAAAGATTTGTTGCGCATGGCGAATATAGTTTCAATTTACAGAGCTTCTCCACAAAAATCTTCTAAATATGAATTGACAATATCTTCTTCGTTTTCATTAGAAGTGGCGACAATATTTGACATCTTAGCGGGAGATTGCTGTTTTAAAATCTTTTTGGGAGGGTTTTCAGAAGATTTTATTAGTGATTTTCTTTTTATTGGAGTTTCTTTTACTTCTTCTATCATCTCTTCATCTTCACTTTCTGAATTTTCTTCTATAGACTTTTCTTTTTCATCATTACTTACTTCATCAGTATTTGATACTTTCTCGACCACCGCTTCACAAATTTCTTCTTCTTCAATTAATTCAGGTTCATCTGTTGAGTTTCCATTTGATTTAATATTTATATCTGCATTACCATTGCTAATTGAAGTATACACTTTCTCATATTGTTGATACTTTTCATTATCTATTTGCTCAAAAGACTTAACAATCTTTTCATTAAACAACCAAGTGTCACGAAAGTCTTTCATATCTGGAGGAAAATGAATAGGATCTTTTCGATTGTGTAAAATTGCTTCAACATTCTTTATCAATTCAAAAGCTTTTTGTCTAATTTTCGGATCTTGATCATGATCTTTAAACTTTTTAAAGATTTCAATTGAAAAACTCATGGGTGTCGCATTTCTTGATGATGAATGTGTTATAAGTCTGTAATTTAATTCTAACAAATGCATTCTACATTCATTTGAATCATACAAGTCTAACTTTGTTAAAGTTTTTGATAAAGTTTTAAAAGAAATTGAAAGAACTTTGTCTTGAAGGATTTTATAAAGAACTGATTTCATTGCTGCACCATTATACATGATGAGATGTGAAAGAAATTCCAAACTTTTCGAACATATTTTCTGATGAAGTTTTAAGCAATTATCCACAAAACCTTTTGTTAGTGTTTTCTTGTTTTCTCCACCTTTCTTTTTCTTTGCTTTAGATTGTGCATTTGGAAGAGTCAAAATCACTTCAGTTTGAAGAGGAGTGATATCTAAAAGAGCTTCTTTTATGAAATTCTCAGCTGATTTATAGACAAAATGATTGTTTGGTGATATTTTTAGAAATTCAATCAAAACATCATAAATTGCATTACGAAGTGATCTAGAAATAAGAGTAAAAAGTCATTTTCACTTATTATGAAAGTAAAAGTTTCATTTTCTACTTACAAATTGCCACTAATTTTAGACTCATCATAAGCGATATTGGTGCTTTTTAAACATTTCCATAAAACATCACAAACATCTTTAGAGTGTAACAAAATATTAGAATTGACAGCTATAATCATAGCTTTCAGCAAATTTAAGAGGCACTTTTGTATTTCAATGTGAAGAATGTACGGCACATGACTTTCTCCATTTTTTTTATTAATCTGCGCTTGATTGTAAGACGTCCGCTTATCGATAAATGTTATAATTCTATTCATTTGAATTATTTTACTTGATGGAAAAGATTGTGTAAGAGTTGCTTCCAAAATAATACAGATATTTTTGAAACGAATAAATTGTTCTTGTTGTATATAAATGAGTGGAATATCCTTTTGTTTTTTAAATTCTGGAATTTTTAATTTTTCAGATTTTCCTGCCTTCAAATCTTCTCCAGTACTCAGTAAAATTATGAATTGTTCATTAAGTGAATTAAGTAATTTTTCATGAAATTCAGCCCAATTACGTTGATGAGCAGCGCCACCAATTTCACCTCCTCTTGTTTGCTGTAACAAGTTTAAACAGATGCCAGCCATATTCACTAAATCAAAATTGATTTCGTCTATAATTGCAATGCAATATTCATAAATCTGATTCTTGAAAACACCACTGGTGCCACTAAATTCTCTTAATAACGTCGCTAGACATCGCAAAGATGAAATTGATTGAGGTGAAGACGTTATACTTTCGACAACTTTCTTCACATACTTGCTTTGCACAATTTTACGCATATCATCATTTTGACTTGTTATATTCAGCAATTTCTCGATAATTGGAAAACATTTGTCTGGAGTTTCTGATTTATTATCGATGTATTTTAATATCGTCTCAATCCAATCTAACTCTTGACATTCCTTTTCGGAAACAAATGATGTAGTATTAACTGAATGAAGTTCTAGATAATCTGACAGCGACAATAAACCAAGTGAACGATAGTCTTGAGTGCTTTTTAAATAGCGGTTAATATTTTTGATACGAATTTCCTTTGCCTTTAAAAATAAAGTTCTTACAATTTAATACAAGAATTAAAAATTCTTTTACTCACGTTTTTATCACTTTGTTGGTTTGTCTGCTCCAGCATTTGAACCATCAATACATTATTTTTCATTTGTGTCCGATTTTTTTCAGCATCTTTCTCTATTTCTTTAGAATTTTCCATTTTTATAAAAATAAAAATATTCAACTCGTGTTTTTTGTTTATACACGTTTTGGGTATTTATTTTTAAATTTAGGCGTTGTTTTCAAAATATTTTGTTCTGTTGTAAACGCCTAAAATGTTAAAATAGAAAATTATTGAAAATTTAAAATATAATTTATAAAATTGT
This sequence comes from Polypedilum vanderplanki, assembly GCA_018290095.1. Taxonomy (NCBI): domain Eukaryota; kingdom Metazoa; phylum Arthropoda; class Insecta; order Diptera; family Chironomidae; genus Polypedilum; species Polypedilum vanderplanki. The sequence continues at coordinate 5,664,182 of CM031381.1, read as the reverse complement.
TTTGCTTTTTTGTTAATTTTCATTTAACTTTATCAAATAATTAGAAAAAGATTTATATTTTAAATTATTTATAAGAAATATTATGTTTTCGAATTTTATGCCAGTTGTACAATATTGTGTGAGTAATATTGAAGTTCGAAAAAAAAATTATAACAGTCATCCGCTCTCTTGTTCTCACCGATCGCTCATATACGGCCACTTCAGTCTTCGTTTCCATTTAAGAGAATGATGTAGTATAATATATCAACACGTAAATTTTTTTAGTTTTTTGGGAGTTTCTGTGTTTTTTTATTGCAACTCAATCATTCAATGAAGAATATTCTAAACAGATTTCAACTATGTGAATTAGTGCCTTAGTAAAAAAAAGTTTAAAATTGAAGAAAAAAATAAAAACGCAATAAAAAAAGGCAAAATGCATTTGTGAAAATAAAACAATAATACATTGAAGGAATATTGAAAGAAACAAAAATAGCCCATATAAATTTATAATTGGGAATTTTTTTAAAAAATCAGATATTGTGTAAAACCGTGAGAGAATAAATGAAAAATTAAGGATTAAAAACGGGATTTTAATAGTTTTAAAAAGGTAGGATCAATAAAAACGACTTAATAATTTTATTTTATGTTAATTTATTTATCGTAAGCCATCGTATCGTATTATACTTATACATCAGAAATGAGAGTCGTCTCATATAAGTTTGTATAGAGAATGCAAAAGAGACAGAGAGAAAAATAATAATATCATTATATATATGGAAAAAGAAAGAGGGAAAGAGTGGACCACTATATAAGTGATGAGTTGCTCTCTCTCCCGCTGATATTCGATCCTCAATCCTATGTAAACACTGTCCCAAAAAAAAATAGATAAATAATTTCGTCTCCTCGATATGCTAAGAGAGATAAAAATCTCTCTCTATTGCCTAAATAAACTGACTTCAAGCCACCCTTAATACATCATGTTTGAGTCTATCTTTCACTCTCTACATGATTGATGAATGCATCCAATTAAAGAACTTATTTCTTATGTGAATTTACACACACACCTTAATTCTTGATTCAAAAAAACTTGTTTCTCTCGTGCTTGTAAAAAAACTCCAACAAACTTGTATTGTGTGTACATATCGTAAGAAAGAAAAAGAAATATAAAATGAAGTATAAAGAAGGGAAGAATAAGCAAGTAAAAGAGAAAGAAAATATTACCTGACTCGTTTTGTTTAATGGCATTTATACACACATGCATGCATCAAGAAATAGTCAGTGAGAGAGAAACTTCTATGTCATATTAAAACAAGAAAAGTCAAACATAAGAAACACACAAAAAATATTGTAAAAAAAACACGTACAATTAAAGTTTGTTTAGTGTGTCCCAAAACATATTGGTCATTGAAATGCGAAACGATGCGGAATAAGCATACACAAAATTTCTTCTTTTTATTTTTCGTTCTCTTACTCTCAGTTGTAGACTCAGTTATAAAATAGTCTATATAGACACTTTTTATTCTTGCCTTCATGTTATACTTGCATACATATATATCTATTTATAACATTTTATTTTTCTTTTCGGAAAAATATAGAGAGAGAATATTAAGAAAGTACAACCAGTAGCAGGCACTCGTAAGAAATAAAAATGAGCTGGTAAAAAGATTCATTTCATTTAATAATGCGAAAAATAAAAGCTGAAAGAAAAGAGAAAATATTAAAGAAGCAATTCTCACATTTTTATGTAAGTGAAGAATAAATAAATACTTATAAATATAATTTTTAATAATAGAAACATTCGAAAAAAAAAATATTCAACTTTTTCTCCATTGTTTAAACTCATTTCGCGGGTCTCTGCATGTTTCTATCTATTCTTTTATTTTCTTTAAATGCCTCAACTTCACTTAATATGCAGTAGTGAAATATTTTATGCCCCAAAGCAATTTAACTGTTTATTTGTTAACAAAAAAAGCAAGAAAATGAGTAGAAATTAAATTAAAAAGTCACAAAATGTCTTTTCACACAATTTGATATAATGACATGGGAGCCACTTTGACTGACTAGTTTGGATTAGTAGATCATTATCTGAGAGATCAGCGTGAAGATTTTTTATGTTAGATTTGCAAATAAAAAATTTATTAAGCCTGAAGATTAATGTCAATTTAAAAGCTTTCTCTTTATTGATATTATTTAGATAATCTTGAATGATTTCCAAAACATAATTCACACTAAATTAATTGAGTTGCATTTAATAATAAGAAAAAAGACAATTAAATTGTAGCGTTTTGTATATGAGATTACTGCGTGAATTAAAGCATTAATCTGTAACAACAAATTAGCTTTGTCAAACGTTAATGTCTCACAGACACGAAGTGACAGATTTCCTCTTATTTCGTTTTAATTTTATTTTTATCTTTATAATGAAAAATCACGTACAAGTCGGCTCATTAAAATTGCCCGACAAAGAGAGGAAAATTATGTATTGCGGATTTGACTATAAAGAAAATGGGCTTCAATTTCCTCAATAAGTAATTGAATCCTGAGGCCGGCATCGAAACAAACAACAATAATCTTTAATTGTTACTTTCTATTATTACTACTATTGCCTTCATCCCTTTTGTTTTACTCTCTATTAGTCATTGCGTGCACATCTCACGTCTTAATGGACTTTTTGAGTCTCGACTTTTTTAATGAATTTGTCTAAGTATAGACAGAAATTAGAAACTTCCTTCCAAGAGATGACGATGACGAAATTTCTCTTTCTTTTTTGATTCTCCTTCACTTACCTAACATTTTCAGGTAAGAAAAAATCTGTTTGTACGCACATATTGCTCGATCTAAGTCATTAGACGTGCTTCAATAATAAGGTTAGAGAATTCTTCATCTTTTCTTCATGTCACACACTCGTATAAATTCACATCATTCTCTCGAGACATACAAAAGAGATTGTGTTTTGTTTACATGGGAAAAATGTGCAGATTTTGTATTTTTTTTTCAAACGCACAGTTCAGTTGGTGTCTTTCTCAGAAAAAAATAAATTGAATTGAAAAGGTGGCTGGTTGGCTGTTTGTAAAGAAAAAAAAACATAAATTACTCAAATGTTCTTGAAATAAATTTAAAATTTTTATATATTTTTTCGCAATAAACAATGTTCCTCGCTAGTCACAATGTCTAGCGTATAAGCATACATACACCAGAGATCGGTTTTTATATTCGTAATTTCAAATTGTCGCAGCAGCAGCACAAAGCAACAAGCGTGCGGGGTAATTAAATATTTATAAATTCAGTCAGAAAGCCAGCCCAAGCCACGTCAAAAATTTGATGTAGAACGAGTATTATAGTGTGTAGTTGAGGCAATAATAACACTAATAGCAGCTACAGCAGCATTGATTTTAGTTTTTTTTGTTTTTTGAGAGGAAACAAGATTTTTTCAAGGCAAATAACAAATTTGTAGTTGTTGTTGCTGTTTAAAGCTGTTTGATTATAAATTTATATCGAAATCAAAAATTTTTATTTATGAATGATCCACTCATATACATACATGTAAAGCTCTTCCATAAATTTTCTATTTGAGAGCATAAACAAACAACCATTTCTGCTCACTCTTATCTTAATTTTTATTTTAAATTTTCATTGCCATTTTGAATATATTATAAACTCTCGTTGATTTCTAATCCTCCAATATTTTCAATTGTATTAAATGGAGCGAACATTTTCAATATGCTCGTATAGAGAGAGATCGAAGCGAAAATGACACAATAGCGCTTTTCATCCATTCAAATCAATGTCTTACTAATCAGAAACAATGTGGAGAGTTTTTATTTCTGTAGTAGAAGAGATAAAACTAAAGTTTTTATTAATAGTTTTCATAGCATGAGGCCGAGATTTGCTCCATTTTTCTCAGTATTCAGACTTTCATAATTGATCTAATTTGCGACACATTGCGATTTTTTTTTCATGTTATTATATTATTGTAAAGAAATATATCTCTCTTACTGTGTTTTGCGCGCGGGACAGCAAATGAAATTGAAAATGAGATCGCGCATTACGAATTTTGAAATTTATGCAAGATCAGGGTTGAATATACTTGAAATGAGTTGTAAACAGTTGCTACAATTATAATGAGGTTTTCTTATAAAATGCGCTAAAAACAATAAGACCAATTAAATGGGTATTAAATGTTAAATATAATAGCAGTAATAGCAGCAACAGCAGAGATTTTTGGATTTAAGCCAATCTGTTAGTTGCTAGAAATTAAAAATCTTTTATCTATAATTTGAATGTATCTAAAAAAAAATCCATTTTATCGAATTTCGAAATTAGCAAATTAACACAATTTGCATTTCATTTTAGAGCCAACGTTGGCAAGTCATTTCTAAAAATTAATAAATGCAGCCAAGCATTGATCATCTTGAATTCATATGAAACAACTATAAATGGTCACTCGATCATATTTCATTGATTCATTGCCGACACCTGCTTGGTGGCAAACTGAATATTGAGTGCATTACAAATTAGCAAGTGTTGAAACTATTGCCTGCAATCGATACTTCAATTCAATTCAGCTTTTATTCACCTAAAAAAAGTCAATACCATTTTTATTATTTTATTTAAATCAGCATAAAATTTAGCGAGGAAAGAAAAAGTTGGAAAATTGTAATTTTATACCTCAAAAGCGTCTTGGATAAATTAAATTTCTTGTGCAGATCAAGCATAAATTTTCAAGTATAAAAAAGTAAAAGATGGAAAAAAAAGAGTTGACATAAAGTTGTCGAGCGAGTGTGTGTTTATGTGCAGTTGTGTTTACTATAATTTAAAGTAACCATCACCTCAAAAAATAAGAAATTTATATGTAAGTAAGCAAATGTGACTATAGTATCATATTATAGAGAAAAATATGCATGGGCGTAGTCAGGCAGGCACTCGCTATCAATGCATTCAATTTCCTTTGTAGATAAAGTCAAAATAGCTATTTTTCTTTTCTATTTGCACAAAGCTAATGAAGAGAGTTTCTGTTTTTTGTAAAAACCAATTTAGAATTCTCCAATTTCCAACTTTAGATTTTTCTTACAGTTTATAAAATAAAAAAAAAAATCGAAAATGAGAAAATTACAAAATCTGTTCGTGTAAGTACCTCGCGCCGCTCCACATTTGTTCATATGCTTTTTGGGAAAGCGATATTGGATCAAAGTGTAAACAAAACGGCACTGGTACTGGGTCCATTTGTGCTAATACACTTTTATTATGCTTGATGAAGTTGAATAAAGAAAAAGAAGCAAAGTTGTAGTGTGCACAATCTTACTTACTATATATTGCTGCTATAGTGAAATATAAAGTTTAAAAACCAGTTTTCAACTCTTTTTTGTTTCTTTCGTTCTCCTTCTTACATCTTTTCAATAATGTATCGCGAATTGAATGCTCAAAAGAAGAAAAAAAAGACAAAACAAAAAAGAAACGATCAGTGTTGGAAAACATACAGCAGCAACAGAAAAAAGCATCAACTGGATCTCTTGTCATAGTTATAAGCAAGCAAGCAAAAAAATACTCATATATATACATACTTAGTGGTTAAGCGATGGAAAAGACCATGAAATATAATCGTAAGCAGCTCACGTGTGTCTGTGTGTCTCTCGGTGCGGCATAATAAACACAATCACGTTGTAGGTGCGTTTGTATTTTTCCATCCATTCTCTTTTTTGTACTGCTGCTGATTTCTCTCTTTTTTTCTGTAAATTCATTGAATTAAGATTTTATAATTGATTTACAATCTATGTGTGATTATATCCAAGAAATGAGGACTTGCTGGCATTAATTATATTTCTGATACGAATAATGTGAGTTAATAAGTGCGAGAAATTCACTGGAATTATCGACAAGCTTCTTTTATGAATAAATATGCTCTCAAGTCAAGTTTAATTACTCACGAAAGTTTCATATGAAAAAAAGATACTCGATCTGAAATCGAACGCCATTCTTATTTTTTTCGGGCTTAGTTTGCTATTAAAGTCTTTAGTCTGTTGCCTTATTCTTTGACTTTATCTTCGTCATGTGTATTGTATAACATTATTCTTCTTCTCTTCTCTTTGTGGCACTTCTTCATGGGCGAGTTGTGTTCTTAGCATAAGTAATGAAAATAAACAAATGTCGATTGTTGTTTTAAACCACTTTTTTTGTGCTGTTGTTAAAGAATACAAGAATTAAAGAGGGAATTGGATAATTTTATGGCTTTATAGTCCTGTTTTTTTATTCTTATCTGCTTCCATGAATCTTTCCTCTCTGAGTCACTCACTCACTTGCTTACGTTTATTTTCTTTAAGTTGTATGTGTGCGAAGTGTTCCGCATCTGATTAAGATCCCATTTAGAAACATGGAAGCTCTTATTTAATTTTATTTTATATTACTGAATCATCTCATGCTAGGAGATGCTCATTACTCACTCACACGAAAATTAAATTTTAAGATTTGATTGATTCATTTCAGAATATAAAAAAAATAATGATTGAAAGAAGGAAGAAGCATTAAATTCAATAAGAGTACTCAAACAATCTACAAATTAGCTCGTCTTTGTCAGTAACAAACAATGCATGAGCAATAATTAGCACTTTTGCGAACATATCGTAATTACATGTAGTAAATAAATTATTATTTTTTTTTCGAGAATTGATCGATGATAGAAGAGAGGAGCATTCCATTGACATGCAAAAGGCTGAGTTAAAAAAAAGAGTGGATTTTATTTTTCGAGTATTATAAGAGAGGTCAATGAGGAGATTTTTACTTTATTATTGAGGAAAGAGGTTAGCGAGGGACAAATAACATTAACATCGAGGTGAAACCTCAAAAGTTGTTATAAATCAAACTTGGCACGATGATCGAGTGTGACACGAATAGCAAAACACTGCAATATCTTATCTGAGAATTATAAAATTCTTACGAAATAAATATTTATTAGCAAATTCCCATTAACTTTAACAAATAATGATACATGATTTATGGCAAAAAAAATTCACGAATGTGATGCTAATGAAAAGTTCTAAATAATTAATTTGACATTGAGTATTTAAATGCATTATTCAGTATTTTAACATTAAAATATTCTAAGCGGTGTGTGCTTGATAGATTATAGAATGTTAGTGATTTCTATTCAAACACATAACAATGCAAATGGCAGCTCAGCTCTATAGAGTGAAAATATTTAATTGAAGGGGAAAAATAGCAACATTAAAGATTTTAATTATTGCAAAAGTTAAATAACAAAGCAATTGAATGATTGTTGCGTGACAACTGCCTAGTAGAAAAAAAATTGCCAATGATTCACACGAGTTTATTGTTTCGAATGGATTCATTCGGGAAATTTATGAAAGTTATACATATTTTTCTCACAAGAAAGAAATTGCAAAGAATTGATATGGCTTCAACAGCAACATCACCACATTGCCGCCCAATAACGATAGATTAAATAACAAAAGAGCACTCATAACTAACCGCATATTGTATGCATTAAGGTAATCTTCCACAAACTTGTTGAATCACCAGAAATGCTAAAGACATATTATTGCTAATGCTGCTCCATGGTTATGTAGTGGCTGCTAGATTATAGCTAAGATGAATCATTGCCTCAATCTCTAAGAATCTTACTCATTTCCGTATAACAAAAATTTCACAACTTTTGAAAAAAGAGCTTATCAATTTATGATGAATATTTTTTACGATTGACGCTTTTTGCTTAAGATCTCCAATCTCTTATTTTGCATAAATATTTGCTATTTACAATTTTTTATTGACAAAGATGCGGGTTTCGTAGAAAATCAGAGATCTCACACGCTTAATCTTTATTTCGGTGTCAATAATAGCTTGTCTCTCTTCATTTTTTTCTTTTGTATGTCGCAACCAACACGCACACAATAATCAGTGGCTTTGGTTTTCTGCAGAAAATTATATAAAATTAACATATATATTCAGGGAGTGATGCTGATCAAAAAATGACAAGTTTCTATTCATCAATTGCCGATGACTTACTTTTATTTCTTGTGAATGATGAGAACTAGAGCAAAATATTTATTTTATCGTGCAAGAGGGATTTTTAAAATTAAAACACGCGGTTTGAAACTTGATAAGTGTTTTGTTGTCATTCAATTACTCACACTATGAAATTAATATCGAACCATTTTTCAATAGCTGTTGCTCTCTATGAGTCATTCTCACTTTTTATGACCTACACTAATGAACCAATTTCGGAATAGCAGCATCGGAAGTAATTTATTTCCATCTAAATACGACTGAGTTAATAGCTTTGTCTCATAAAAAGAGTTATTGTGTAAATTAATGCACTCCGAATCTCTCTAGCAAAGCATCATCTTTCTTATTTTTTCATTTCATGCCTGCTAGCAAGCCAGCTGCCAATTACATTTTTTTAATCAACCTTAAGCCAACATGAATTGAAATTTTTTTCTTTTATTGAATTTGTATGCACGAAAGGCAAAAAAATAAAATTTAAATGCAAAATTTATTTTCAACTTAATTCAATCGTTTCAAGCTGTGATAGAAGTAAAAATTATATCTTAAGCAACAACAGCAAATGAAGAAAATTGTAAAAGAAAAGAGAAGATCAACAAATTAACCTTATGTGTTGATTGGCGCAAAAGTTCACGCGACATTACATTACTGTAATAATGATTGTAATTCATTTGACAATAAATTGACACAGAAAGAAGAAATGAAAGAAGATGAGAGAAAACAATTAAATTAAAATTTGTGTGTGTTCATATATACATACACACATAGAGCTTAATAAGAAAAGAATTACTCAACAACTCATATTCAATTCATTCACTTTATTTGATTGTTTACTATGTATACTCAGCTGTACAGCACAATCTACATATATCTCTCTATTTTTAGCGCATTTTTGGAACAACAATGCAGCTTATACATTCACTTTGGCTGGCTGGCTGGCTGATCGGCTCCCGGGTGTCCCTCTGAGATCTTGAAAACTATAATAGCTAGCGACTTCCGGTTTTTTGTGTTAGATTTGTGCTAAAAAGTTAGTGCGGCGACTCTTCTTTATATTTCTGTCACTAGTCATATAACTTGGGAAATTGCGAATTTAAATTTCCAAATTGAAAATTTGTAAACAAAATTTTTTATCGCGCAACATTTTGTCACGCAACAAAATGTTGAAACGATTGTAGCGCGATACATGTAGTTTGAATTCGACTCAACCGTTATTTTCAAATCAATCAAACATAATATTTTATAAAGAAATCGGAAAGTCTAACGATCAAGAATCGCTCGTAACAGTTACATAACTCGAGTTTTCATGGATTATATTTCCATATAAACAATTAAAACAAAATAAAGAGTTTCTGCTAAATGATTGTTATTTACCACAATTTAAATTTATTATAAGTATCATTTGAAACTAAAAGTGTTTTACAAAAATTAAATTTGACTCGCAATGGTGCTATATACCGAGACTTTACGGACCAATTTCTCATATAATGAAAAATTAACTCGATCCATATATTTTAAGTTGCAGACCTATTTTCATTAAAATGAATCTGATAATTCTGTAATTTATAACAAACACTGATTTAGGCACCAAAAATGCGCTTAAGTACACCGATCTGCAACACGGGTACTTGGTCACTGGTTTTTTGATACTTGCATTCCATAAGTATATACCTTGTGTGTATGATTATGTAAATAGCACTTGCTGTTGTCTCTCTTCTTTAAATATTATTTTTATGATGACCAGTCATACAATCTTCATATGTGCATCTGCTTATACGCGAGTTGAGTTTGATAGCCTCATCTCATTTTGTATGTCATATTATGAAAAGAAAAAAAAACTATCGTCCGAGAGAGTACAATAATAATAATGATCATGTAAAACGACTCAATTTATTTAAATTTAAAGACTTTGAAGAAAGAAAAATAAAATAAATTTTGTACATTTTATGAAAATGATGATGATGATGGATAGATTGTGACAACGAGGCGTTTGAGGTTCAAATGAATATGTGCGTTGCTTAATTAAACAGGTGGCAGCGGCTTTGAATCAATAGCCCTCCAACCACACCCTCCTCTGCGAAAACCTCTAAAATGTGCTCAAAGGCATATAAAAATCGTTGAGATATCACTTGGTGCATCTTAAATAGGCAAAAATGCCAACATATCAAAAACAAAAAAAATCTCATTTAAAATCCAAAGGCACTATGAGGGCCACACATTCATGATTTTTATCTTTATAATATGATGGAATGCTTGATTTGAATATAAATCGTCAACAAGTTTCTTACAAACAAAAAAATATCTATGAAAATATCTTCTTCTTTTTTGGCACCGTTATAGCAATAAAGTTATCATTGGCTCTTTTCAATCAACTCAATTTGACACTGACAGAATATTATTGTCGATTAGGCGAATCGAAAGGTCATCATCTCAGAATATTTTCAAATATAAAAAAATTTGTGCTTGAAAGCGCCAATAAATTGAATTATATGCGCAGTGATAAAATAATTTAACTTTTGTTCTCCCTTTTTTATCGTTATAAATTGAATTTGATTCAATTTGGATTGTAATATCATTTTTGTAAGCAAGCAAGTGTGTCAAAATTGTGTTATAGTCATATGTGTAGTGATTTCATTTATAGTTATAGGAAGTATGTAGGTAATATATCAATTTTATAAATGGACTAATCGATAGTCTTGTGATTCATAATATGGAGCTGTTAAGGGGAAATAAATTGCAAAATTACTTCAATTATTCATTTAATGTCATTCTACATAGAGATACAGAAAAAAATTGAATTTATTGAAAAATAATTATTCTTTAAAATATAATTAAATCAGCTCTGCAAGCAGCTAGTCAGTTTGTCTCGCACTTGCTACAATATCTAGTTTTTTTTTCTTATTCATTCCATAATAGCTCTTTAGCTATTAGCCAACTTAAATCAACATTCACACACACCTTCTTTTGACTTTTTTAACGGTTAATAGGCAATTTAAAAATTCACATGAAAATTGCGCTAAAAATACGTTATAATAATTTCCAGCCATACTAATTGAAATTTTCCATTCACTTTGCGCTCAATTTAGAGCGTTTACACGTAATTTTACTTGATGCGAATAATTATTTTCAATAATAATTTTCTTTCTTGTGTGCTAAAAGAAGGCAAACAAACTCATATTTTTGAATGAAATGAGAGAATGTAATGCACAACAGAGTATGAGCAAAACAATGGATTGAAGAAGACTTAAATGCGGAAATATAAATAAAAAGAAATGATTTTTTAGTGTATTTTCGCGCAAAAAAGCAAACTACTGAAAAAAAATAAAGTTTTAAGTCGCATTTTAGCTTATTCATGAGCGGGCGGGCGTTTTTTTTATTCAGTTCACTACACAAATGTGAACAAGCGAAAAGTCTCAAATGAGTGAAAAATAAGTATAACAAAAGCACATTTGCTAGAGTCGTTTCGTCTGCACCAGTTTTCGAATAAAAAAAATATGTATTCATTGTCGCTTATGTGAGCATGGGCGGAATTCTAAGTGACTTAAAAATAGCACATGACAAAACTGATGTTTTATTTAAACAAGTGGAGTGAAGTGAAGTTAACTCTACTATTTGTGTGTTTATAGGAAGTTAAGATAATGGGTATGAAATTTCATTAAGCGTGCAGTTAAACATTTCTAGCATTTAAGAAGAAAGAAAACAAAACCATATCAGTGTTTACGAAATCTCGATTACGTCTTTAGATAAGATTGAGACCAGAAATTGAAATTGCTCATTGACGCATGAAATAAAATAAATTTCTCGAGTGTATGTATATGCTTAAGTAACCGGTTCAACATGTCAATGGTTGGGTTTTAAATAAACTTCTAACAAAAAATTAATTAATTGCAAATTTATAGCTTCATTGTGTATGTGTCTATGTTTTAAATCAAGTTCTCAATCTACTCTTACGGTAGTTTCACAACAACAATAAATAAGACAAATTGTCCATCTCTGACTGCTAATATGTTGCGCCATTAAACAAATAAAATAGCAATTTCTGGGTGAATTCAAGCGCGAATGAATTTAATAAATTGAAATTAAAACACTTTAAATCACTTCCTCTAGTTTAATGAACTCAATTTTGTGTAGACAATTACAATTGAAAAAGTGTAAAAAGAGGATATACAACTTACATTTTGAAAATTAAACGATTTTCCGTTAAAACTGGATGCATAAAATAAGATTGAATGTGTATGCATGCAAGCCAACTTGTATTATCGGCAGATTTAAATAATAATGGCAGCAATAATTAAAAAAAGTATCCATGCAGTTGTTGGGCTTCATAAAAACTTGTTTCTGTTTTATGTTTGCTTTCTCGATTGCTGGATAAAAAAAAGAGAGTCACAAAAATGACGAGCATATAAAAGATCATGATATACACAATTAAGAAAAGATTTCTTTTCACTCGAGTGATAAAATGATGTCAGTCATGTACTTACTGAGAAATTATTTCCGCTTACTAAATTGACTTTTATCAAGAAAAAACTTTAATTTTCTCCTTACTAAGAATTTCTCTGTTTTAACTCCATATTTATTCCAGATACGAAATCAATCAACGATATTGCACAGACTGCTCTCTCTCTCTTATTCTATTGAAAATTCACAAGAAGTAATTATATATTTATGCGGAAATAGCAGCGTCTGAGGAAGAGTAGAGTAGGAAAGGGTGAAAAAAAGGCATAAATATTCGTAGTTGATCTACAGGAAGCTGGACTCTTCCCTCATTCACGTGCACAAACAAATAACATTAAACAGATCATCATCATGGATTTTGCAGTTCAATTCTGCCTTAAATTTTTAACATTGCTGGTATGCTGCACAACCATATGTTATACTTGGACATTTTCAGTCACTCCAAATCGGGTCATAAATTACGGTAATTTGAGAATTTTTTCAAAAATGTCAAACACATATGATTGTTATTACTTACTTTTTTTGAAAATATATAGAGTCGAGTGGTCACACGTTCCATCTCAATGGCAGTTTTTTTAAATTATTGAATATGGACGATAATTCTGTCCTCATCGGTGCGAGGTAAGTTTATCATTCTATTGGTTTTCTATCTCATAAATCTCAGATTATTTTGCACATTTTTCTAGAATTTCAATAATTCAATGACCAAAAATGTCATTTTGCTATAGCAATAAAAAATATTCTTTAAATGACAAGAAGTTTTACAAAAAAGACAATTTTATTAAAATAGAAAATTGTGCAAAAAAAATCTTTTCATTCTTAAAACTCTTTGCCTTTCCTATTTTGCGATAGTGTCACACAAATTTACCTCATTTTAAACATTCGTTATTTAACTTTGACTGTTTCATTCATAAAAAAATTCAACTCTCTTTTTGTTTTTCCCACGCACAATTTCAATTTAGAAACAACGTGTACAATTTGAGCTTAACGAGATTAACAGAAAATGTACAAAATCGTATTGAATGGCAATCGTCGGATGCGCATAAAGAAATGTGTATTTTGAAAGGAAAAAACACGACCGATTGTCAGAATTACATACGAATTTTTGCACGTGTTTCCGAACGTCAAATTGTACTTTGTGGTACGAATAGTTTTAAACCAGCATGCCGCTACTACAAAGTCAATCCAATTAGCAGCAGTGGCGAAGCACTACCCGTGCATGAAATGATTCAGGAGTTTGAAGGTGAAGGTAAGTGTGAATAAATACGAGCAGCTGTTACCTCTCGCTTATTATTATTATTATAACGATTATTGCCATTGTCTCTATTCAATGGACTTCACACAATTTATTTTTTTATAATGCTCTTATTGACTCTCTTTTTTTTCTTTTTCTTCTTCCTCATCAATTAGCAATCAGTCCATACTCACCCAATCAGAATAATACCTACATCTATACGAGCGATATAAATGAACTTTATACAGCTACATCAGTTGGATTTGCTGGCTCACAGCAATTGATTTATCGACAGCCACTGCTCACTACAATTCCTAATAGTTATGGAGGCAGTACACCGCAGACCCTCCGCACTGAATCTCGTTTTGACATCTTGAATCAGGCCTCGTTTGTAAATGCCATTGAGTACAACAATTACATTCTTTTCTTCTTCCGTGAACAAGCCATCGAATATCAGAATTGTGGCAAAACCATGTATTCGAGAGTAGCTCGCGTCTGTAAGAACGACAAGGGAGGTCAACACTCATATGCCGATCGCTTTTCATCTTTCCTTAAAACTCGCTTGAATTGCTCAATGCCCGGTGAATATCCATTCTATTTTGATGAGATTCAAGCGACGAGCAAGTTAGTTGATGGTATTTATGGTAATGATCGTGATGCGTTGGTGTATACAGTAATGACGACAAATGATAATGCAATTGATGGTTCGGCTATTTGTGTCTTCTCAATGAACTCAATATTGGCTGGCTTCGAGGGTCGATTTAAAAATCAACGCGATCAGCATTCAACATGGCGAGCAGTTGATGAATCTGAGTTGCCTCCAACACGACCTGGAAAGTGTGTCGATGACTCGCGAACTCTACCAATGTCCACGATCAATTTCATACTCAAAAATCCACTTATGAATGATGCAGTTAATCCAATACATGACTCGCCATTACTTGTGCACACTGGCTCAAATTACAAATTTACATCGATCGCAGTCGATCCACAAGTCGAGACGGCCAGTGGAAAAATTTATGATGTTATTTTTGTTGGAACCGATAATGGGCAGGTCTTGAAAGTGATAAATGCTGGCGATTCATTGAATGAAAATAAGCCAATTGTAATCAGTGAACAGCAGGTATTGCCCTTTGGCACACGGATCAAGGAACTGAAAGTGTCGAAAGCTACTCAAACGCTTATTGTGATTGCTGATGATTATGTAAAGTCCATTCCACTACACAACTGTTCAGCACTCAGTCAATGTTCACAATGTATTGGTAGTCGTGATTTATATTGCGTTTGGGATAACATCAATCGAGAATGCATATTTTATAATAAAACTTCAATAAATAAGAACACGCAGATGTACGTTGAAAGTATCGATGGTCGTAATGATGTTGTTTGTGGTGACGATATTGTGGTGCCAAGTAAAAATAACAACGCTGTTAAGAGCAATGCAAATAATAATGTTGTGAATACTCAAACACATGGAATTATTGCCAATAATGGTCAGTTGCCAAGTGAAAGTGAAAGCAAGGAAGAACAAGAACATCGACGACACAAGTATCATGGTGTCACTGTCATTCAAGGTACATACCTTACATTTATCGCATTCTTCTTGCGTGAAATAATCGAAATATTTTCCAAATTACTTTTCTAATGATACAAAACAAAGAAAAGAATTTATTTTCAATGACTCTAATTACATATTAAAAAGACGACATAACATTAAATAAAAAGACTGTTATTTGATTAGTAAACTAATAAATAAATTATTGAAATCGAAATGTCAAAAAGAAAATTTAAATTTTTCAAACATTCATTGTAGTTTAATGAAAGTAAAAGTCAATATACTTTGTTTGCATGCTATGTCTTTTAACATTCTCTTTGACTTAATTACCAACAAACACTCAATTACTTTCGATTATTTCTTAATTACTCCCCTAAAACATATGGGAAGTTTTACTGCCATCTAAATAAAATGTTATTGACTAAAAATTAAATTTTTTATGCTTTTTTCAGCACCTGCACAACAAGGCACAGAGTTCTATGAACCACAAATTCAAACTTCAAGTACATCAATCGTACTACTATTAATGATCGCTGGTCTTATAATTGGTGTCATAATAGGATTTGCTATATCAAAATGTACAGCACGCGATTCAGCGAGAAGTTCCTTTCCATTTGGAGCTAATGCCGATAATCACAGAAATCATTTAGGATGGCAAGTGCCGAACAAACAATTACATTCTCTTCCAACAATGAACAATGGTGGTAAAGATATTAATCTACTGATGAATGCAAATGCTTCATCAATAAATAAGGATAGTAAAAAGGACAATTTAGAGTTAGAGTTCTCGTTAGGAAATAAGGACAAATTACATGAGTGCAAAAATTCAAATGAAAGTCTCGACAAAGAAACTTGTAAATCAGCCGTCATTTCAGCGTCCGGTGGTACGCTACAGAAAGTGAAGAAAACATACATTTGAGAAATCTACAATATAAAGTTAGGGATTAAAATAATTTTTTCTTTCAAATTTGTATTGGAGCTTTAACTCACAAAAAATTCGATCATTCCAATTTGAATAAGATGATTATATATTTAAATATATGCAGTGCATGGCAAATATGAGATAGAAAGCTTCATATGAACAAATTTTTATTATATACAGTGTACACATTCATAAACAAGTCATTTCGGATGTGTCGTGAGTTTTTTGGGTTATGATAGAGAAGAGAAGAAAAACACGTAACATCGTGTTGATTAATTGACTCAATTAAAATAAAATGCTGCTGCAATGTTAGGTAGTAAATTATTAAAATTAATTTTCCTTTTTATAGATCGACATATCTTGGATTATATTAATCTAGCAATGACCATATGCATATTTATAGCTTTTTCATTTCCTTAAAATGACAATTTAATAATTTCTTTATTTTATTGTTATGTAAAAAGCTTCTTTTGTGGGAATTTATCTATCTTATTTTATCAATCTTTACTATTCTCACATTAATATTTTTTTGTGTGCCGGCCATTGAAATTTCTCTCTTTAATGAGAGTTATTTCAAAATTCAAATCGACTGCTTTTATTGATTGCAACACAAATTAAATATTTTTGACATTTCTTATGACTCTTTTAGCTATTAACTTTATACTTTTTTTTAATTTAAGTTTTGTAAATAACATTTTATTAAGTGTAATAAAAGAAAAGAAAATTCAACAAGAAACAAAAAATTACAAATATTGACTGATATGATGAAAAAGCCAGAAAGCTTCCAAAATGAGGACAATTCAAATAAATAAAAGATTTTAGAAAGAAATTGAAGACAATTCAGAATGATATGTAGTCATCTTAGCAATAGAGTGAAGAAAAATTTTCACATCATTTTGAATGACGTGCTTCTTTATTGATTTTATAAATTTAAAAAGAGAATTATAAAAATTTATTAAGGAATGCATTGTGATATAAAAAGAGATAAAAATGTAAGATGGAACAAAAAAATGAGAGAAGCAATGTTTGGTTTAAGTTTCGGACCTTGGTCATAAATATATATATTTTGGAAATCATTCGATAATGCAACTACATGTCAAAATGTGCCTATTTAATGTAAAATTAAAATCCATAAAAAAATGAATAATTACAGTTTAAGCAATAGTCATTTTTGCCATTTTCGGAATCACATCATTTTTCGCAACGTTCTTCATTATTTTCTGCATATCCACCGAAAATGTGTAATTTTTTTTCACCATAAAATTAAATTTTAAAGAAAGCTCATTAAGCAAAAAAAAAAGAAATGTACAACAATGATGAGTTCAGTAAAAATACGATAGTTAGCATTACGTAAGATTTCATTTCAATACAAAATCTGTCCATTTATTAAGCTACAATAAATAGAGTTTTAATTATAAATTTATATTTTATTTTGCCCACAAAATACATTCACAAGAAAGAGAAGATCATTCTTCTTCTTTTCATTTATGTGTATGAAAAAAGATTAATAAAATAAAAAAATAAAAAGTAAAATGTCATTTATCATTTCATTTAGTATATAGTGACAACTTCCTTGATCTCTTACAGATTTACTTATGAAATTATTTTTTTCCTGCCAAAATTGGCAAAATGATGAGCATTAAAGTAAGTTAAGCTGCATACATTGTAAATGATCAATATCGTTAGTAAGCAAAATGATGAAACTCTTACCTAGTTTGTAGCGTAAGCCATAATTTGAAGATATTATTTATATTGACAGAAATGAACATGATTTGCAAGAAAAAAATATCAAAATCATCACTTACATTGACACTTATTTGTGTCAAATAAATTTTTTACTGTTTAGACTAAAAGTTCAAATACGAGGTGAGAAATGTCTAATAAACATTTGGGATTTCCTGAATTATTTTCATATCTCATTTATTATTCTATGCATAGTCATAATAAAATTCTTTTAATTTATTAACAGAAATGTAAGTAACTGTATGTTAGTAAGTAGTTTGGGAAAAAAGTAGAAAAATTTACCTATGAGTAACATGAAAATAATAAATAATAACAAGAAGTCTAAAGAAATAACAAACCATTTATTCATGACATTCAGCACTTAAGTAATAAATTAACTGCCAAAAAAGGAACATCTTGCTCGCTTGCCATCCTACTTTTTCCACCATTATTTACAACAATAATAAAAGAAATAAAAAATTCATGCAACAAAGAACAGCAAAAAAAAAATTCTCATTTTAAAATTTCACCTTCCATACACCTTTCTTAACAAATAATAAAAATAATAAGAGACATTTCTACCTGCATGTTTCTTTTTTTTCTACTCGAGTAAATATCATAACAAGGATAAAGAACGTTTGGTAAAAATGCTTGCCTGGTAGTTTTGAAATTCAGGAAGCAACAAATGTTTGTAGAAAAATACTGAGGGTCGCTTCAGCTGCGCATGTGCTGCTCGACATACTACATATGCAACTTATGAGGATTCTTTTCTCTCATTTATACGAATTGTTCACATTTTTTTCCAACCCTCATGTAATTTGGAAAGCGTGTCATGAGAGAGAGAGAAAAAAAAGTACAGTGCGAGTTTAATGTTCACATTTTATGATATCCTAATTTGATTTGCACCCTTATTCCTTATATAAGAAGCGATACGTAGGGTAGTTCTTTTATAGCAACGCAAATCCTTTTTGCTCTTCACTACGTCGTCGTCTTAGCAAGCGAAAAAGTTCAACTAATGAGAAAGATTTTCTACCAATCTAAATCAAACCAACTCTCGTTCTCGAATTTTTTTTCTTTCTCTCGCTCTCGTTTTTGTGTTTAAAATAAAAATTTATGAAAAAGGATATGCAATTGAAAGTTGAGCTCAATGGAACAAGCTTTCATACAAATATAATAGAATCAGGATATTCACGATTCTTTCTCTTCTTTTTATTTCGGATTATCGTTGCATTCACGGAACATTTTTTTCTCACTTACCATCACACAGAAAATCATAAATAAGTATAACAAAAAAAATTGAGAGAGGGAAAAATTTCCCTTTAACCATTTCTCACAAATACAAGTAAAAGAAAAATATACCATAACGACATATGGCATTCATATAAAAGAGAGAGAGAGAGAGAATGAAAATGATGGTTGTTGTTACAATGTTGTTGCTGATGTAAGCAGTAAATGGTCTCACATTTCCTAGTATCCTATTACTCAAGGTTTAATAACTGTTACGTCGTTGCTTACAATTTCAACATTCAATGTCCTTATAAGGACAAAAATTATATTTGCAACATAAAAGTAAAAGTTAATAAGCATCAACATCGCATGCTTTTTTGTAATGTTGTAATTTTTCTTTCTTTGGCGCGAAAAAAAAGGAAGAAAAACTTGCATAAAATTGAGATAAAGAGCGGAAATTATTTGGTGCGCAAAATCGTAAATTTTTCCAATATTCATTCTCACAATCCTTCATTTTTTTGTATTGAAAAAGGAATGCTACACACATACATATATGTTTTATATTTTATATATGAAAGAGTTGTGTTCATACAATTCCTTACAATTTTCTCAACTCCTTTCTCATATGCTCATGATTTTCTGTTAACCGATGGGCTGAATCTTGAAAGGGTTTTTGATAAAAGGGTTAAAATTGCTTATTAAAGAAATTCTTTTTTTTTCTTTAGTCAACATTTCTGCATTGTTGCTTCTTGCTTTGCGCTCTGCCATTGGAGCATACTATGTGTAATTGTAATACCATAAATGGTTTTCATAACATGTCCTCGCAACAACACTTCTCTCTCCTTCCTTCATCGTTCGTTGTCGTCTTCTTTATGGAATTTTCAAAGTGTCGGTATGCGAGTATACAGTTGCTACATTTCATGATATCCTGGTGAAGAAAATAGTAGACGAATTATTTGAGAAAAATTTCGTGTGTTAGAAATGGAAAAATTTTAATATCTCGTGTATATATTTTAGAGAAAAATGCATATCACGACACTTTCATATAAGAAACACCGTCTTTTAAAATCTCTTGTGTAAAGTCATGATATTCTTAATTTTCTTCTTTTGTAACAAAATTTCCAACTTTTTAACGGTTTTGAAAAATTTAAAAATTTCATTCTAGTACTTCAAGTCATTATAACTGTTGATTTTTGTTCGTATCTTTTAATTGAATATTAAGATACCATAAAATTCATGGAATTTTTATTTTAATTTTCTGAACCTTTCATCATGTCAATCAAAAATCAAAATTTTTCTAGGTATTTGTTACAAAAACAATAACAAGAAAATTAAATGAAGCAACATGTGATGGAAGCAAAACCTTTTTTTACGGTCATTTCAAATGTCACACAGAACTGAAACTGAGAATGTTTTCAAAAGAGAATTATTACAAAAATAGAAGGCAATAAATCATCGATGATTTTGTGAGGAAAAAAACTTCGCGGTTTTATGCAACCATGACGAATTGTTAACATCGTTATTAGCAGCAGCATTAATAAACCC
>CM031381.1:5606643-5641387 GCA_018290095.1 Polypedilum vanderplanki | reverse complement strand
GAATATATAATATATATATTGCCAACCTACCTTTCTCTTTTTGAAATCAAATCTTTAATCACTGTATTTACTTTTAATTATTTCACAATTTATTTCATTTATAATTTTTACAATTCTTTTAACTATCATTTTCACCACTATTAATCTTTAATTCTTCACTAAATTGAATATTTTCCACTTCTTTACTTTTTTTTTCCACTTAAAATACTTTTGTAGCAACTATTTATAACTATCAGCACTTTTAAAATAATTTTCATTTTATAATAAATTTTTCGCAAAATTAACTTAAACTGATTGTTTACATTTGTTCAGCGCAGCATTTCCGATATCAGTTTTAAATTGTCATCAGACGTTTATTTCAATCTGTTAAATGGTATTTTTCAATTTCAAATTTTTTGTTGCGCGATACTTCATTTGTCACACGCGACATATAAAGGTAAAGCGACTATAGCGCCACCAACGGCGAAAAATGGAACTAAGTCGCCACATAAAATTTAATCTCGAAAATATCTATTGAAATACTGCTCAAATCATGACAAAGTGTGTATTAGAATGCATTGTCATTGGGTTCTGAGTTCTATCTACTATAACATTCTCAAAGCCCTAACTAGTCCGGAAGTAGGTCTTACAATTGAGCTTCACAAGAATTTTGACCCGGCATAGACAGGCAAACAAACAAACAAACAGACAAGAAAGTAAGTTGAGTAAAACGTTGGAATAAATAATCGAGTTGATATAATGAAGTTTTTTTGTTGACTCTCAGTGATTGTCTGAAATGCAAATTTATTATCGATTTTCAAGCGTTCTACTTCTTTCTATAAAACCACAATTAACTTCAACTCAGACATCTTGATATGGAACAATGAAATTCAACAACCATTTGTAATTTTGTAACTATTTTAATTTGCTCAAAAACAATTGCATTTGTTAAAAATAATAAAATGTAAGCTTACATTCAACAGAATAAGCAAATTTTACATAATGCAATTGCTAGAGAAAATCTTTGTTTGTTTTTATAATGCAGAATTGTTTTCTTTTTAAATCTCTTGCTTTAAAATGATATCAAATTAAAGGGAGACACTAAACTTTTCTAAAATATATAGAAATTGTGTAGGAAAATGTTGTATATCACTACCGTCTTCCACCTATTATAAGTAACAGCTTTTATATCCGAAAACAAGAGGCTTTGTTCAGTTTGATTTAGTATGGGAAAAATATGTTCTTTTTAATAAAGTAACACTTTCTGAAAAAGGAGCCGATTCTTTTAAACGGTTTTTGGAGAATTAAAAAGCGTTTGGAGAGTTCAAAAAATTTTGTTTACAAAATCTTGAAAATGAATATTTACTTTAATTTAACTTCTTATTTTTCTCTTTGTACATTGTAAAACAACTTAATAATTATACATCCATTGAGATTATAGTGAGAAATAAGGAATAAAAGAAATATTACATTTTTGAACAAAAACAAGTTGACAATGATTACAAAACGCTTTTTTCGATTTCCATTTATTCAGAGAATTGCCCTTAGATTTTGAAATTTCGTAATACTGTTGCTTTCTTTTTGTACTCTGCTTAATTTCTATACATAGAACACGCTTTTGGCCATACTTAATCAATTGTTTCTAACATTCTATCATAGCTTATAAAATAGAGTTTTCTCACTTTATAATGATTTTATAAAATAAAATTTTATGTTTTCTTTTAAAAGGTAAAAATGAAAACAAAATACAGCACAAACAATTTTCAGAAATCCTGAAAAAATTAGAATTTTTCACTACAGATTATCGATTAAGTTTATTAAAAGTTTTATTAAATAATTTGTTGCAAGAAGTACGTCATAATAAGTCAGTAAGAAGTGAAAATAGACTATTATCATTTATCTTGAATGATATAAAAAAAAATATTTGTCATAAAATAAATCAAAAGTTATATTCATTTTAAACTGGAATGGTTTCTTATTCCTACACTTTATAATAAAAAGAAAGAAGAGAAGACAAAGTGATTTATAATAGCGCTAAAAATTACGCTAAAAAATTCTCGTATTTCATAAAATGGCCAATTAAAAGTTTTCCGTTGCAATTTAACAAAAGTGGAAAGCGTCAATTAATTTTTCACATTTTCTCTGTTGTTTCTCATTCTTTTAGATTTATATATACACACATACATCGCCTATTTAATATGGAAATAATCCTCTACTGTTTTCTTCTGCAAGATGACACGATAAGAGTCGACACATTAAAATAATACTCAGACTACTTGAATACAAAAAGCAGCAACAACAAGCCCGAGGAAATTGAGAGAGTAAGTGAGGAAAATTTAACGAGTTTTTCACTCATTCACAATATTTTCTGGTTAAAAGTGAACGAGAAGGACAAATGTAGAAAGACGAAACAAAAAGAGGATTATAAATGAACACACACAAGCTGAATTGAGTAAGTAGCAGATGAGAGAAACGACGTTGGTAAATAACTGTGTGAATTGCATAATTAAGTTGAAAAATGATCCTGGATTTCTCGAGTACAATTCTCACAAATTTTTGCTCTTGCTCGAGAGAGAGAAAGCAATTTAAAAAAATATTCTCAGATTTTTCACACTTAACTTTTGATTGGTTGATGTGCGTTCAACGGTTTTTCAAGCTAGTGGGCGTGGTTTATACATTTTCTCTCTTGCTCTTTGCGCTATATATTGCTATGGAAATGTTCATAACGTATCTCATTCCACAAGTTTATTTCATGCGATGATAATGACAAAAGAGTGCTCAGCAATTTTCTATAGCCAATTTGCACAAAGATCTTGATATGGCTTGAAGATTTAAGCAGCAACAACAACAACGTTGAATGGTCGACTAGAGTCTTGCTCTCTTTTTCTCTATGCTTATATGTTAGGACCAATTTTCCATTTAAATGACTTTCTCTATATATAACATACTTGTGTGTGCTTTACTGAATAATTTTTTTCGATGTTAAATTGGTATAAATAAAACGATTTTCTACAACAACTTATAAATGCTCGTTCACAAATTGAAGAAAGTTTTCTTATTCCAATTAGAGTGAAAGATAAATGATCGCGTTTAAAATTCTTTCAAATGACTATAAAGCTTCACATCATTAAAATTATTTTTGCAAATACGAAAAGAACACACAGCGGAAAATTAAAATGATTGTTTAATTAACAGAAAGTTTCCTCATTAGAGCGCAGGGCGAGAAGCGCTAATTAACCGCAAAAAATTTCCTTTCATTTTCATAAAGCGTCGCTTTTTGCGAGCGCAAATATTTTAATTGAAAAAAATAACGTGCTATGAGACATTTTCAGGGATGAAATGTCTGCATAATTGCCACAATTTATTTGCAAAGTTAGATACATTTGATGTTTTATCAGGGAAGTTGAAATGAAATTTCCATTTAATATCGAAGCATCGCATACTTCCCTGTACATGAAACGGAGAAAATCTAATTTTTAGCTCATTTTCTTGATTTTTGTTGGAAAATTTGCATTATGTCCGTTTTATAATCAAGAGTCTTTGAACACAATATGAATTGATAATAATAATAATAATAATTTTATTCATAAATATAACTGAATTTATACATAGTTATAGTGCGTTTGAATAATGAATTGATTAAACACTTTAAAAATAAGTTTGTTAGTAATTTGGGAGCTTAGAAATATATGAAAATTATAGAAAAAATTTGAACTCAAACTAGCAAATTATTGAATTTTGCAGGGTTTTGTTTGTTCTATGAAAAGTTTAAGAATTTGAAAAATTACTTGTTGGTTGAACTTAGCAAATAAGCTAAAAATCAAATTCAAAATTTCAAAGACAAAATCAAAATTTTCATCAATTTTAATGACATTTAAAATTTTACTTCCTAATAATTTTAACTATTCATTTGAGTTTTAACAAAAAATAATTTTATAAGATCAAAATTGTAATAACAAATGCTAAAAATGCGCATTAATCATATCTTTCATGAAAATTTTTACCAATTTTTCAAGAGCTACCAACACAAAAACTTATTTTTTTCCTCTTGATGCTCGTCGCTATGAGAAACCTAGAAGCGCAAATACATGAAACCATTAAGCACCAATTTTCTCATTCACATGACGTTTTAATACACATGCACACACTAACACAACACTCTGTTCCATTTTTCCACTCTTTTTTCACACAACATTTAATGGCAACAAATCTGTAATTGCTCTAAGTAATTGCTGTGTTATTTAAAAATATACACTCGAGCTTCTTTCATTCTCCTCACCATTTGTATGTCTGCGGAAAAATCTTTTGAACCCAATGGAGGGGATTTTTTTCTCAATGTTACCACCTTCCAAATATTATATCGTAAGGCGGTGACTAAATGCAATTTTTCCTGAGAGAAAATCCTCGATTTTTGAGAGAGAGAACTCGTCAGCTTCCATTACTGCATTGTGTGGTAAATAGAGGAAAAAATAAAAAAAATTCATTCACAATACACACTATTAATATATCGCACATCTGGAAGAATTTTTTTTTTCTCTTCTCTAGTGACTTGCTTCAACTCACTTGCCCGTACTCTCTCTCACATGTGTGTGCAGTGACAACAACAAGGAAAAGAGAAAGAGAACGAGAGGGTGATGAAAAAATACTATATAAAAATTAAAGAGCATCGTTTAGACAATTTGTGAAGCGGAGAAACATGAAACATAATTTTCCCTTGTTTGTGTGTTATTCTTTTTCATATTGTCGTGTTGATCGGGAGGATGTCTGATTTTAGTCTGCATTCGTGTATCGTTGAAGAGTGTCGTGAAAAAGGGAGCAAAAAAGAAAAATTTCTCACTCTGTGATTCTTTATTTTATTTATATTTTTAAAAGTAAGCACAGAGGAAAAGAAAAGAAAAAAATAATTTTGTGTTAAGCCGTCGCATGACAAGTGTTATGGATTAATTTTTTTTTTTGGATCTTTATCTATGTGCTGACACAAGTGTGGAATTAAAACTAAAAAAAATTTATTGTGTTTTGAATGTAAAGTGGAAAATAAATTAAAAAAATATTTGAAAAACCAAAAATTATGGTTATGATGCAATCACCAACACTTTCTGATTCTGGACAGCCAGAAAGTCCAGCATCAACAAATCAACCTGATTCACCAAATAATAATAACAATAATAATAATTCAATGCCAAATAATGAAATTAAAAATGTTTCACCAAAATCTACTCGCTATAATGATGATGATATTAAGGATATTAAACCAAAATTAAGTGTCTTGTCAGCAATCAATAAAGAAAATTCATCAACGACAGTCATTGGTCGCAATAATAATTTAGATCAAATTTTATATCCAAAAATTAGTGAACGTGATCTGCTTGAACCGAGTGCAAAATTTTCAATTGAACGTCTTAAACAGCTCGCTGATCAGCGACTTAGTCCATCAAATATCGAAAATAGTGGCCTAACAAACAGCAATCATAAGCTATTTACTATAGACTACAATCTAAAGCATCAGTCGAATGGAAATGGAATTGTGATTCAGTCAGGTCTGCCACTAAATGTTGATTTAAATAATCATCATCCGCACTCGGTGTTTACTAATCATCCGCCGACGCCTCATCATTTAAATATTCTTAGTCACAATAATCACATGAATAATTTGAAATTTGGTTTACTACCGTCAATTAGCAATGGTAGTTTAACGAATAATAACAATAATAATAATAGTGCTGGCCAAGTGAATGTCGCAAATAATAATAGTAACAATAATGTAAATGAATTAGATATTGAGAGAATAAAGCTAGCACGAACATTGAGTAATGGCAAGGAATTGTCGGATTTTGGCTTTCGCATACAACTTGGCGGTCTAACGTCAAATTACGAGCATAGTGAAACGCACAGCGATAGTGAGGAACTAAATGTCGACGGCAATGAGGATAGTTCGCAGGATGAAAATTCGGTGAGTTGTATAATTAAATCACGGTTGATTTATTGAATATACATACATTAATTTGCTGAACATATCCTTTTTTCCACATTATCACACAACCAATTTAACCTCTCCATAATTTCGTGAAAATTTTAATTGCTCTCTCTATTTCTATATAAAGACCCAAATAGATAGACAAAATACCCTCTTCAAATGTCACTTTTTTCATTTAAATTGTTGTCACTTTATGCTTACAAAAGTTTCCTCCCTATCTTTCACATATGTATATCAGACATATCCAGTGGATTTAACACGCTCAATGGACTCAAAACCGAGTACAGAAAGTAGTGAAAAGGAGACACCAAAGAGATTGGCATTTTCTGTTGAAAATATTCTCGATCCAAATAAATTTACGGGCAGACGTCATTATGGACAAAGTGTTAATGGATTAAGGCTGTGGAGTAACAGCATCGATAGAGATGAAAAAATGGACGATGACCAAAGTGATGATCATTCGAGTAAGTTTGAAATTTAATTTCGATTAAATTTTTGGTTTAAAGTTACAAATTGATTAAGAAGTTTTTTTGAAATCCAATTTTTATGCAAAATCAACAAATTAAAGTGAATATGTTGGGTCATAATTGCTCGACTTGATTAGAAATTTTAACTAAGTGAAGGCTCTTCTATGTAAAGTTAATAGTTTCTTTAAAATTATTAATTATTTTTATTTTTTAATATGATGAAAATCGTCATAAAAATTATTAGATGAATGATCTAAATATCTTTTTTCAAGATAGTGGTATGAAAAAATATTTTAGTCCTAAAACATTAAGAACCAAAATTTTTCAACAAAACTCTAAAATCTTTCCTTTTGGCAGAAAATATCTTTGAGCTTTTAAAAACTAAATTTCTTCTTTACTGGTCTAAGTCATAAAAATCTTTAATTAATCTTTTTAAACTTAGTGCATACTAAAAAATCTTCTATTTAAAATATAATTTCTTGAACGTACAATAAAACAATTCTTCAGAGAGCATAAATTTATGAGTAAAAACAATACTTTAATATGACTCTTTAATCCCACTTTAATAAGCAAATGAGTCTCAAAACTCTGACGTCTTAAATCCATTCAAAAGAAAATGATGAAGTGTCTCTAGTGATCATAAAAAATTACTTACTAATTACTTCATCATAATTGCATCTCTACCTCAGTAACATCATTATTATGTTTATATACACACACATTTATTAATCATAAAGCAATGAAAATTTTCCGCTTGCTTTCACACATCATAGCAAATTGTATAGCAAGCGAGAAAGCAAAGCTATGTCTGTATGCGTAACATTATATACAATACCTTCCATGATCTCTTTCTCTCATCCTCTTGCAATGTATTTAATAACTGCTAATTATTTCAACATGAATGTCAGCCATACGGTCGCTTAATTGGGAGAAAAACCGACTCATAAATATGTATGTACAAACATATATACTCACTCACATAATATTTTTCCAACTCACATAGCATACATTCATGAAATGAGCCTGCCACCCTCTCATAATAACTCAAACCTCGCGACAAGAGTGAGGAAGATTTTCCAACATAGCATAGAAATAACATAACAATACTCGTATCATAACAACAAGTCTATGAAAATGAAACCAGTGTATCATAGCAGCAGCAATATTTTCTCCATTTTATTCTCTCCCTCTGCATATCATACTTCTCATGTTCATCATCATAGTCAGATTATGGCGTAGTTGAAAGTTTTTCCCCCTTTTTCTAAAAAGGGTGGTTGTTAAAAATTTTCACTCATTTATATTGCTATGTTTTTCTCATAATTTTTGTGAAAATATTTTCATTTAATTTTCGCTTTCATTTCAAGCGTTGTTTGCTTTTCAAATTGTCGCATACAATCACAAAATAGAACAGTCTACTTGTATATATTTGTGTACCAAGAAATTTTAGGATGATGATGATGATGAGCTCAATTAAATGAACGAGATGATTTACACAACCGAGAGAAAAGTTTTAACGACTCAATTTTAATGATGGAGTGGAGGCAATAATAATAATTATTATTGTTGTGTAAAAGACAGCCCTACCGCAATGAATTTTGTGACAAACAATTTGCCGTCGATTAATTAGCAAGTTAGTTAATTATCGCATGATAATTTGAAGGGTTGATGTTCCAAATATCAAATAACTTAAAAGATAAATTGAATGAAGAAGAAAATTGAGTGTTTGCATTTGATAATCAAATAATTCGATGAAGCTCTTGTGCAAAATTTTTAATTAAAATCTTCATGTAATTTTAATAATGGGGGATAATTTGGAGAAAATTGCTCTTGCATTAATTATGCAAATTTTTGGTAAACACTCTCAACCCATTTCATTGTTCATCCCTCATTATTTCTCGCATTTCCATGGTAACAAGACTATAATCCATGCGTTAAAATGATGCTCTCAGCAAAAAATCCTCCTTTTTTGCTCTTTTTTTTCTCTTTCGCCATCAAATATTAATCCAATCAAAAAAATCTCAATTCTTTGCTTACACTTTTAGGCACGGTAAAATTCTTTCTAATTTTTAAAAGACCTCTTTGGACAAATTAGTCTGACCCTCTCTTAATTTTTTATTTCAAACAAGAAGTAAAATGTCCCAAAGGAAAAAATTCTTTTCTTTCATTCTGTGTAAATCTAATTTTACCTTTTTATTATCCATGTCAATTTAACAAAATTGGTGGTGGTATCTTACAAATTACTATCGCTCAGATTACATTATTTTTCCCTTTTTTCTTCTCTGTTTTCCTTTTCCATGCTCGAAATAGCAGTGATGTTATTAAACTCATACCTTTGCTAAAATGGTCGCCACTTTGGTTTTTAAGTACTTTAGAGGAAAAAGACATTTTAAGGACACTTTTAAATACAAGAGATTTTTACTTAC
Source organism: Polypedilum vanderplanki (assembly GCA_018290095.1). Lineage (NCBI taxonomy): Eukaryota > Metazoa > Arthropoda > Insecta > Diptera > Chironomidae > Polypedilum > Polypedilum vanderplanki. The sequence continues at coordinate 5,632,544 of CM031381.1, read as the reverse complement.
TTAATTCTATGTTATTAGGCGAAAAAGGATTTTCCTTTTAATTTGTTTGAGAAATTTTATAATGAACAAAAAAATAATTAATGTCAATCATTTTCTCTTTATCCATCTTTATTTTATACATTATGGATATAAAATGGATTAAAATATGTACCTTAATTTTTAAAATTCGATAGTGCTCAGCATTCAGTGTTTGTGTTTTAGTGCTCAGCACTAAATTATTGAATTTTGAGTGCTTAGCTATTTAATAAACTAAACTGTATCCCTGTCTATGAAAAATGATAGGAGTTATTGATACATCTATAATTTGTCATTTCTCTTGAAAGCTGATTAAATATTTGTAATCGATACTTCTACTTTTTTCAATTACATATTTTTTCCCTCCGAGGAAAGGTGAAATTGATTTTCTCTCACTCCTTCTATCTCAGTACATAAATTCGATTGATACTGCTGCTGGTAAATACCTTCTCAATGACATGTATTACACTATATTGCGTTTTTTGCAATTTCTCTTTGAGAGAAAAAGGGAGAAAATCAGAAAATTGATATTTGGACACTTGTTCGTGGTTAAGCATTAACAACATCAACTGCAATTTGATTTAATTCAACAATCACCGCCCTAATCGAAAATAGAAAGCGTGGCATCATCGTCCCTCTGTTTATGGAGATATTTGCTATATATCGATTACATTCATTATGTGTGATATGTATATATATATGCATGCATATGGGGGAGAAAGATAATATGAGATTGTATTACGAAAATGTGTGACCACATAATAATGAAAGCTATGCTATTGACGTTAGTGATATAATTAAATTATAATATTTTATTAGTGTAATGCAATCGAGTAATTTGCGTGAGACAATTGAGCTCAAACTGATCGATAAATGAAGCTGAATGGAAAGCGATTAATTAAATATCCTAATTATGAATGAGTTCAAACCAGCAAATATTTAAATTTTTTATCATTTTTTACTGCAAGAAGGAGAGAAAATGTTTGAGAAAAAAATTTCTTTCTGTTGGAAATGTTCTTCATATGTGTTTGTGCAATATTAGATTTGCGCATAAAGCGTAAAAAATCTATGCTCCATACATTCTCCATTTTGTCTTTCAATTGCACGATTTTTATTGTCCATAAGATATGAATAAATGAAATTACAAAAATCGATATTTTAATGAGCGTAAAAAAGTTTTTTAAACAAAAACAATTACTCTCGCAAACAATGAAGTCATAAATAAGTTATTTTCTTAATTGTCTCATTACACAATGTTTTTGTTCATTCATTGAAGTTTATCTTGTTAATAAACTCAAAACTTGAGTTTTTAGATTTTAAATTATTACTTTTTTGAAAGAAAGTTAATACAATGCAAATTTCTATTTTTATTCTTTTATAGTGAAAGACATGAATGACATCGATCCAGATGACTTGTGTGACGATACAATGGGAAGTGATATTGAAGGAAGTGAAACTGATTCAAAAATGAGCGATTCAAAGAAAAATGGTGATGGAAAGCAAGGAAATAGTTCAAAACCAAGAAGGTTCGTTATCTAATGAAAATTAATTTTTATAGAAATTTAACTAAAAATTATTTTGATGCCAGCAGAGCAAGAACAGCATTTACATATGAGCAGTTGGTGTCATTAGAAAATAAATTTAAAACAACGAGATATCTATCAGTTTGTGAAAGATTAAATTTGGCATTAAGTTTGAGCCTTACGGAAACACAAGTGAAAATTTGGTTCCAGAACAGGAGAACAAAATGCAAGTTAACTCATAAGAATTGTTTGATAATCAACTAAAAATTATTATTATTTTTTTAAATAGGGAAGAAACAAAACCCTGGTATGGATGTCAACTCTCCAACTGTGCCACCACCAAATCCGGCAAATTCTTTTGGTCCAGGATATGCAGGAAGTCTTTTATATCCACATGCAGTTCCTTATCCACCATATGGCCCATACTTTCATCCACTCAACAGTCACACTCATCACATAGGCCATTCACATACTTAGTAACAACTACACCATCATCATCATCACGTTTCTCCACATAAAAAGATCATTGTGACTTCTGAAAAGCCTTCAGCAACAACGGTTGATAAATCAGAATAAACGTTTGATGATGGTGATGTGTGTACAAAAAATGATTTTTTTATTGTTTTTCTTTTAAACTTGTAAAATTATAAAAATGAACAATGATGGTATCCGTTCCAAAGAAAAAAATTTAGAAAATTTTGCTTACAACAGAATATTTGAAAAAGCAAGTATGTAAGTAAAAGAAAGTTATGTATAAAAGTTTTTTCATTCATTTTTTTCCCTTGTATTATAAAACTGTATAAAACACAACATTTAGAGAGAAAAATTTAAAAATAAATTTTAAAAAGAAGAAAAATTGATTACGAAAGAAACTTGAATTGTATCTTTTTCATTTTTTACATCCCGTAAACAGAGCGCTCACCAGTTGGCATCACTCTACAAATTACTAAATAATGCGTGTCGTGATCAAAAGCGTGCACTTGTCAATGCATTGCTAATTAAATGCGGAAACAGTTAACGAGTTTACATATATTTATATATACAATGCATATTGTTGGCAGTAGCGGTAAAATAGAAAGAGTTTTGACATCTTCAAAGGAAAAACAATGATACGTTTAAGTGAATTATTCATGAACCGTTTATTCTTTCGTATTCCTTTAGCATATATTACATTTATAAACATGAATGAATGAGGACTAGAGCTAGCGAGAGCGAACAAATTAATTGATCGTTATCTTTCTTTGTATCGTTCAAGTGGATTAACTTGAGATTTATTTTCGCCCTCTTCTCTTTCCTAAAAATAAATTGCTTTTTTGCTGTGTGCGTTACTATGATTTACTATGACGCAGTCTCATTTTCAATTATAATTGATATGCGACATATACCGACATACCATATCATAGCGTTCTCTACTTCTTTTCTTTACTCTTTTCAATACATTTATACACAGTAAGGGTGGTGGTGTGTATTTATGGTTCGCTGAAGTTAATCCAAATTTGCAACTCAATTCGATTTCCATAAATTTCATTTATGTCATTTCTCTTTCTGTCTCTCGGTGGCACATAAAAAACATAAAACACTCCCGAGAGAGATCATTGCGCTTCATTATCGTTTATCGTTTATATTAAAAAACGTTTTATGTTTCATATTTATTATGAAGAGTGTACGCCTGCTCTACACTACTGCTGATGATGGTTGTTATGTGGTTAAACGTAATTCACACTAAATGATCATTTTTTGAAATAAAAGAATATTTTTTTCTTTTATATTTTATCCCTTTACATTTCATGATGAAAAATGATAACGCTTATTATTATTATGGCAAAAATATATATATTCTAAAGAAAAATGAAGATCAATTTGAAAAAGAATAATCAAATGACATCATTAAAATTTCACCCTCACTTAACTTGCATTAGAAATGAGAGTCGTTTTTTACAAGTAGAATGAAATCATAAACCATGTGTACACCTTTATAGAAGCGAAATGATTTTTTTCAGTTCAAAAAAGATTATTAACAGGTAAATGACAACTAAATTTCAAAAATTACTCATGCTGAAAATGAGCAATTTACTTGTCTCGTTTCCATAGTAAGTATAAAGAATAAAAATGTTGATCATTAAGAATTTTCAAATTTAGATTTTTGCTAATATCCTAGGTAGTGTCGACTCGACCGTTAGGTCCCTAATTTGAATTGTTGCGCGCTTCTCGAGGTCTCTAATTTAAAAATTTTATAAACGTTATTCACATAAATTTGTTTTTGCAAACATTATTTGTTCCAATTTATTCAATTTTAATCAAGCGATTCACTTGAATTCACTTTTATACCATTAGTATAACCTATCTAGAGTTAGATAATAATGAATAATCCATTATTTGTGCGATATTAAAGATTTTAATTTTTCAATATTCAAATGTAAACAATGTTGTTTACATTTTTTTACGAAAACCGGAAAAATTTTTTATAAATTTTTGAAGAAAATAACTGTCACATTTTTCTGTCGACACTACCTGGCTAATATCATGATGTAAAAAATTGACATTGTCAATTTTTCATTCTTAAATTTCAAATAAACCCCTTTTTTATAAAACTAAAATCACGAGCAAGAAACACTCAATTAACTCAAAAGGATTTATATAAAAAAGGTTGCTTACATCAACACATATCGTGCAACCCCTCAATAATAACAACAGCATCAGTTAAGCAGTAACGATAAAAGAAAGAAGAAGATAATGTAACACTGAATTGAACTAAATTTTTAATTTAAGTGGCTGTCGTAAAACAAGACATGCAATTTCCACCTCCTAATTTATGTGTATTTTATCTGGCCTTTTTGCAGAATATAAAACACAAATTGCTAATGAATAATAGACGAACTCATAAAGAAGATATGTAATGAGAAAAAAGAGGCAGAAATGAGATTTTTCTGCAACTCAATAAACTGAAGCTATTTTTTAATCTCTACTAAAATTAAAGTATGAATAATGCATCGCAATCTAACAAAACCTAATTATAATTTTCCCATTGGGCATCATCTCATACTACACAATGATTTTTTGTTTGAACGAATGGCTAACACTTACATAGAGTGGTTAAGTTTACATTTTTGTATAAAAGTTAAATAACAAAATTAAGTTTGTGCTCATTTAATTAGAATACCCTGTGCTTGAATCTTACACTACATTTCACAAATCCAGCATTATAAAATTTATTTTTAATTGAATAAACTTGTGAATTAAAATTTTTCAGTTGGTCAACGTTCAACTTTTACCCTCTAAAAAAAAAAGATTGAGATCGGTAGCTAAGTAAGTGAGGGAAATAGGAGATATTTAATGCCATCGCTTCGAGCGTAAAATTTCCATTTTATATCTTTTTACACCAAAAGTGTGAGTAGCAGCAGTAAGAAACCTCTTAAAAATTTCATTTTTTAGCAAAGCCACATCATCACATGTGCTGATTTTCTCAGACTAACTAGAAATCTCATTTGTTACATATAAGTAAATAAAGTAGGAGGAATCGGGGACAGAATAAGTGAACTAAACTCCTTTTTTAATATGAACATCAGAGATAGAGAGAGAGAAAGGAGTTAAGTATGCAACAATACGAAAAAAAATTAGATTGCTCTCTGTAAATACAAATAATGTGAGAAAATGTGATATGTGTTAAGGGGATTTAATTTAAATTTTTAATGCGGTCTCGTTGAAATTGTAATAAAAAGAGAGATTTCTTTTCGTTTGCTACACTTAAGATATTAAAAATAAACTTCTTCTTAGTTTCAATTCTGAATGATGACGAAGATAAAATATCAAGTATAAAAGTCATGATGCAGAAGCCAAACATGCGAAATGAATTTTTATCAATGATGAGAATTGCAACTACAATATTTCCTCGTAAAAATTGAATGAATGAAAGAGAAAAGGGAAAACAAAGAAAAACATTAAAAGATTAATGTTAAATATTTATAAGGATTTTATTTTTTATGAAGAAATTGAGAATTTTAAGCTTAATGGAATGGTATGTTCAGTCAAAGTAAAGTTTGTTGTTGATTCAACCATCGTTAATCAGCATTTTTTGTCATGCATTGGAATAAAAACTCAATGAAGTTATTTCCTATGATATGCGATATTTATTTGAATTTTTTAATTAAGAAGTTTCTTTACTACTTTTTTTTGGTACATTTTTAGTTGATTTTGAAACTTTTTCTTCTTCTGTCACTCGAAGATAATTAGCAATACTTTTCTTTCCTTCATTTTCTGCATGTCGAGCTAATTCACCAGGTAGAATCAATTTTGTTGCAGTATCAATTTCACGTGATGTCATTGTTTGTTTTCTACCTCTATGTGACAAATTGGAACCTTCAGAAGCGATTCGTTCAAAAATATCCTGAACAAAATCGTTCATAATATTCATCGATTTACCAGAAATTCGCATTTCAGGATGAATTTGCTTTAAAACCTAAAATTTTCATTTAAATAAAACTTTTAAATAGATGATTTCTAAGAATTACCTTATAAATAAAATGTGAATATGAGATCCTATTAATTTTCTTTTTCTTCTTCATAGAATCTGAATGAACTACTTTAGGTCGACCACGTGTTTTTTTCTCTGATGCTACATCCTTTTGAACATTGTTTTGCGCAGGTGGATCTAATTTAATTATTTTAAAAAATGTTACAGGAACAAATTTAAATAAATTCATACCTTCTTCTTCTTCTTCATCTTCATCATCATCCTCTTCGTCTTCTTCACTATTAGACTCGTCTTCGCCTTTATTATTGGCATTTTGAGCTGGAACTGATTCTTCCATTTCTTCATCCTCGCTACCGGATTCATCTTCATCTTCTTCTTCAACAACTGCTGCTGCAGGTTTCTTTGGCTCTGGTTCTTTTTTTGTTGGTTTTGGAGTTTTTGATCTTGCTTTGGCAGCTTTAGGTGGCATTATAAGTTTAAATTTCAATCTATTTTTATAATTTATTTAGTCAAAATATTTAAAATAACCTTTTTAAAGACAAACACAAGTACACTGTTCGACGAACACAGACAAAATGACCGAAAAATATTTTTTCTGCAATTATTATGCACCGCATTTTTATACTGTAAATTTTAAATTTACAATTAACTGTTAAATTAAATAAAAATTTGAAGTTGGTATATTTTCTCAGTTTAATGTTAATAAAAGAATAATCACTTACCATAATTAATGATTAATCATTTTTAATTGAAAACATTAAAACATTAATAAGAGTTTAAAATGATTTTTCAAACATCTGTTTAAGTCAAGTTGACTTTAAAATGTGAAGTGCTTAAAATGACAAACAAAAGAAAATTCAAGTTAAGTTGACATGAACGCGATCAGTTCTCGAAATAAATTTAATTAAACTGCTTCCGGTAAATATAACATTCAGTTTATTTTATTTTGCTTATATTGGATTGATCTTATTACGTAATTAAATATGAATTTTAAAGATCCACGAACCACTACAGCTTATTTATTTTCAATTTGTATCTTTGTTACTTGCTTTTTTGACCTTCAAGAAAATCTCAACATGTTAAAACATTTCAAATAGTATGTGTGTGTTAAATGATAATTAAATTCTGTGAAAGATTACTGCTTTATTGCATAATTTTGAAACTTTTGCACTATTAAAATTATTTGTAACCTCAGGAAAAATTCAACAGAAGTTTGTTCAAATAAAAGAATAGAAATTGATTTTCAATTAGTTTGCCTTTTCCCTTTTTCTATTAAATGCATTGCATTTTGATGTACCATATTTTTACAAATAAAATTAGGGGTGCATGTGTAGAGAAAAAAAATCCAATTATCATCCATTACACAATCATTTATGTTGTTGTTAACTTGTGTCACAAAATCTATGGGCTATTTTTCCTTATGTGATATCAAATTGAAGTTAAAGAACAATCATCGCATATAATAGAGATTTAATGTCTTAAAGACTCAGTCCTTTCACTCTCACTTTGTGTCCCTATTTCCACATTTCACAAGTTTTTCTACATACATGATTGATTGCTTGAATTTTCAACATATGCGCTTCTATAGAGGAATTTCATGCACATTTTCAAAAATAAGTTTTTTATGAAACCGCAATGTGTTAGCGGACAAAAAACTCTGATGTTAAGAATTTCGAATATTTTATCCTCTCTTTTGTTCAATATGCAGTTAGTTGGCTTGGTAATAGTCATTGGAGATATGTGGAAGTAAAACTTTCAAAATTTTTTTTTTCAAAAGTCGCAGCAGAAAAATCTTTTGAAATATTAAAATGCCATCACCAATACGATGATGTTGAATGTACAAAATATGATGAAAAAACTGCATGCGACAGCAAAGCATATTGTGGACGAATAGAATTCTATTTTAAGGATTGCAACCATCAACATTCGTCTATATCTAGAATGATGATTTTTAGCAATATTTACATGCAAGGATGCTCGCTAGACTAAAAAACTAAAAAAAAATTACTAGCAAATTGCTTTTCTAACGGCGTATGCTCATGATAAATTTAAAATTGGTGATCACTACGTAACTCTTGACTGAATACATTTTTTAAATTCTCACGACAAAAATGTTACAGTCGAAATTTTACGCTTTCTTCCAATGCTGGCGCCAACAAAAATTACAATAAAAACTATCCCAAAAGCATCCTTCCTAAAACTATAAAACTCCAAATACCTAATAGCAATTATATAATTAATTATGGCAGCATCCACTTTCACTTTTGCCGCGACTATGATGTGACACATGTGCCACTCAATTGCATCTGAAAGCAATAAAATTCTAACATGTAAATATCAGGGTGTCCCAAAAAAAATGAGTCACTTTTGAGACACTGTGTTTGGAAGCACTCGTTCTCAAAAACTAAATGACCAAAAGACAAACGAAGAAAAGTATGATTTTTTTGACATTTGTGAGCAGTTTTTAGGATACATAGGATTATGATCTATTTTCATTTAACATTTTAAAATCAACTTCAAAATTTTGAACAAAAATCAAAATTTTCAGTTCAAAACTTTAGAAGGGATTTTCTCAAAAGTTTTCCATTGACAAAAATTCGCTAGTGCATTGTAAATTAAGTATCTTTTGTGCACTTTAAAGAAACGCAAGCAGATTCTATTTATCTTTCATAGTTACAAAGTTATGAGCAAATGAAAATTTCGACTTAAAAATGGAGACTTTTTCTAAAACACTCATAACTCGAAAAATACTTGACCGATCAAAATGATTTATAACCAATCGATCGGCCTTAAAACAGAGTACAAAATACAACAAATTGAGAATTATTATGATAAACTATGAACTTTCATACATTTTCAAAATTATTTTGTTTACAAATGGCGAAAATGTAAACAAACGAAATCTTGTCAATTTTCTTTCGCTTAAATTTCTTTTAAAACATCGTTTTAAGCTAAATCTGCTACTTAAAACGTTTGAATATAACTTATTTTAGTTAACTGGGATAGTATAAAAACTCAGAACTGTATTATAAAAGAAATTTAAGCGAAAGAAAATTGACAAGATTTCGTTTGTTTACATTTTCGCCATTTGTAAACCAAAAGAATTTTGAAAATGTATGAAAGTTCATAGTTTATCATAATAATTCTCATTTTGTTTGTATTTTGTACTCTGTTTTAAGGCCGATCGATTGGTATATAAATCATTTTGATCGGTCAAGTATTTTTCGAGTTATGAATGTTTTAGAAAAAGTCTCCATTTTTAAGTCGAAATTTTCATTTGCTCATAACTTTGTAACTATGAGAGATAAATAGAATCTGCTTGCGTTTCTTTAAAGTGCACAAAAGATACTTAATTTACAATGCACTAGCGAATTTTTGTCAATGGAAAACTTTTGAGAAAATCCCTTCTAAAGTTTTGAACTGAAATTTAGATTTTTGTTCAAAATTTTGAAGTTGATTTTAAAATGTTAATTGAAAATAGATCATAATCCTATGTATCCTAAAAACTGCTCACAAATATCAAAAACATCATACTTTTCTTCGTTTGTCTTTTGGTCATTTAGTTTTTGAGAACGAGTGCTTCAAATACAGTGTGTCAAAAGTGACTCATTTTTTTTGGGACACCCTGATAGTAAATTAATTAAGCAATTTCTCGTTAATATTTATAATTAAATCGAGAAGACAGCGAAAGAAATTTATGAATGAAAAATTGCGCAGCGAGAAATAATTTTTACGAATTTTGCATTTAGCAAGAGGCAATAAAAAAATTATTTCGGATCTCATAAAACTGTCAACTCTTAAAAGAAGCTCTCGCGCATTCAATTTATTCTCATTTCTTTTCTCCATTTCCGAAATGTGTTTTGAATTTTTCACGCCTCGGTAATTAGTTTCTTACTAATGAAAAGTCATCTGTTAACATTCGAGTATAGCTCAACTCATCTCATAATCATCATCGTTGTCGTTTTCTTCTCATTTCATTCTTTCTATCATAATTAATTTATTTTTACACAAAAACTTGGTTGTGCTATCACTTTATTTATAGGATTCAAAAAATGAGTCATTTAATAAAAATTATGGCCATTCAATTTTGTTTCAGATAAATGATGACATTTGAAAAATATTAACTAGATTTTTCTTTGGTTTGCATTAAAGCGTATCAGAAAAATCTCACAAAAAAGCCGCACCGATTCATTTATTAAAGTTCTTTCAACCATTTTTTTTAATAAATATTCCACCCTCTCATATTTTGCATAAGCATAAATTGCTTCCCTCTACTGCATGAATGTAAAAAAGAGCAAGAGGAAAGAGCATCAAAATGGTATCATAAAGATAAATTGGAACAATGAGTGAAAAAAAGTCAGCACACGATAACCGCAGAAAAAAAGAATGAATAAGAGAGAGATGAGCAAAATGAATGTGGGTGTTTTGTGTACATATATATTTTTAGCACAACGTTAACTACACGAGCGGAGAAAGAGGAGGAAGAGTCATCCATTATGAAATTGCTCAATTTCTGACTCGTTAACAAAACGCTTCGAAATCATATTTTAAAAATCTTAATTGTTGAGTAATTTTATTCACCCGAAATAAATTTAGGACCAAGTTTTTCATTTCTCGTTATTTTTCTACCCATTATTGCATTAGCATCATCATCAACAGCACTCTCTTTTGTTCTTTGCATTTTAAATGACTTTAATGATAATGGAAATTTAAACTTGTTTTCTAACTCAGAATTATTTTTAAACTCTTTTAATCTAATGACTAACATTTTTAGCGCATTTTTGGAACAACAATGCAGCTTATAGTTTCACTTTGATCGGCTGGCTGGCTGGTTCACGGCTGGCTCACGAGTGAGGGTTGAAATCTCGAAAACTACAATAGTTAGAGACTTCCGGTTTGTTGTGTTTGATTTATGCTATCGAGTTACTGGCTTATCGCTTAGTTAAGAAGTTGTCACTGATTGCATTAATTAAGAAACTGCGAATTTAAATTTCCATATTGAAAATGTTAATAACGCGAAGTTGGCTGCGAAAACGATTGCAGCGCCACCAACGGGAAATCTTGAAACTTTAAATATTTTGAATATTACTCAACCGTTATATTAAATCAATAAAATTTATTATAAGAAAGATTCTGTAAATTGAACATCAATTACAAACACTCGCCGTACTTTTATACATCAACATTTTATAAACATGATTTCCACTGTATTTTTAATTTATTTCGAACAGTATTTTTTAAAGAGTGAATCTGTTTCACAAAGAAATTTAATAATTCTGTAATTTGTTAACATAAACTGATCTAGGCACAAAAATGCGCTTAAGTGTCCCCCTGCTACCACACGGACACTTTCCATGAAAAATACAGTTGAATGAATCTCATTAACTGCCACCTATCACACCGGTCATATCCAAATTTCATTTAAATGATATGACCAATTCTGATAAATGGATGCAATTGAGATTTAAAATAAAACAAGTGTTTACATTAATGATCACAAAATTCAACTGATTGAAATTTAACTTTTTACTTATAAAAACATTCATTATCAAATCACATTTGTGATAAGTTGCTCACTTATAAAACCAATCAATCGTTTAGTAAAAATACAAGAGAAAAAGAATTTCACACGACACTACAATTCGAAATGAGAGAGTTATTACTAACTTGTTTTTGCACACAGCACGTATGCTGGAACTTTTCTTATAAAAACAACTCGTGAACGATAATTCAGTAGAGTGTATGGTCTTATCGTAAAAGTACTTGAATAAAGTCTATTATATGTAGTCTATATATGTACATATATATACAGAAAGAGTCATATGAGAGCAATTTATTGAAACTTAAATGACCTTAAATAACACCTAAATCCAATGCAGGCAAAAAAGAACGATAGCAATTTTCCTTTTTCTCAATTTATTGATAAATGGCAAGGAAAGTTTTTTAAAAGTCTAACATTCTACAGTAAATTATTAAAATTTATTGTAAAAATATTCAAATTTTATTTACCCAAAGGAAAACATACCCCTTAACACATGTATCATAGCAAATAGTTTTGCTACAGTAGTATTTATTTTATTGATGTGTTTAGTAACTTCTTGTATGAATATGATTTTTGAAGGGTGTTTTTTGTCATTTGATATTAGTGCATTTTAGTCTTTTGTATTTTAAGTGTCTTAGATTTTTAACTTTCATCTTATAAAAATTTCCTTTACATACACAAACAACAGCAAAAGAATTTTAACAATATGGAGAAAGTGCATAAATTTTTCATGAAACACTCTGAAATAAAAGAAAGAACAAGAGAAAAAAAAATGTTACTTATTTTCATGTAGAAATAGCACAAGGAAGAAAATACCATTTAATCGGGTCATTTAGCACGAATAAAAGAGTTTTGTAGCATTGTCACTTGGGATTCGCTTTTCTTTCCCTCTTTCAACTCAATTTTTTTTCATTGATGTTGCAATACTTGTTTCACAATAACTTTTCCTTTAGTTGGTTTATAATGATTTTCGTTTAAAAATTTCAACTTTGTCCAGAATTAAAAAGAGTTGCTGTTTCTGCATTCAGATCTTTCTTTTTCAAAAATTTATAAGATTCAACGCTTACCAAAAATGAGGAAAATTCGTGTCGAGAATTTTTCTCTGCATTCAATTCGAATGCACCTGCTAACAATTTGCTCTTTCTCTTTGAATTCAGAAAACGAGAGAAAAAAAATCTAAGCATTTCTTGTGAATTATTTAATGCTTCTTTACTCGAATGTTATGGTAGAACGAGTGTTCGGCATTAACGTAAGGAAAGACGTGTCCAAAGTGCTTTTCACTGATTGAAAAATTGAGTTTAGCTTGTGCTGAAGGGTCAAACTACATTTATCATTTGAGTTACTGTTGTAAAGTATTTAAATGCAATTTCATACAAGTATCTTAAAATCCCTCGAGAGAGAATCAGGAAAAAACATTTTTGTGAGTTTTTTGTGACATATGCGCAAATTATATCATTATTATGATTTGATTGTCATTATATTGTATTATTCTGACTTCCAGCGATCACCTACCACACAATAGAGGGAGAGTTAAACCCCTATCATTATTGTTTGTGTTATAACAAACTGTTAACATCACAGCGTGTTTATTGTAAAAGAAGACGAGAAACATTAATTTTTAATGACAAAAATATTGCGTAAATTTTATGTTTTATCGTTTGGAGGGTTAATTTACAAATAAATACCATTTTTTGGATACTAGGTAATGCTGTAGTAATTTAAGATTCTTTACAAGTTGCCATTAAGTACTCACTCGATATTAAAATTAATTAATTGCCTAGCATGAGTAAAAAGGGTGACAATCCGAGAATAGAATTGAAATGATGCTTATTAACGCCCGAAAAGTCACTCGACCAGATTTTAATTTTTGAAAAATTGGATCTCACTCTAGCTCATTCATTCTTTTGTATTCAATGCCTTCTGCACATATTTAAATTAAATGAGGTGAAAGAAGACGCGATTAAAATTTTAAAAAAAAGTTTTGTAATTTTGTTTGGGATCATCTGCACAACAGCAACATCAGTGGCAGGGTGAGAGAAAATGATGGCATTGCTCAGTAGTTAAGTGATTTTCCGATTAAATGCGCACGAAATTAATTCAATTATATGCTCATATATGTGAGTACACTCTTCCTGTTTTGATGCAATTCATTCACAATTTAAATATAAATGACAGATTAATTTCTGTATGTCTGCATTTGAGGAGCGAGCACCAGTAGTTTTTATAAATATATCTCTCTCTTTTTTGGAATAAAATGACACTTCACTTCATGTTGATTTATTCGATTTTTACGATTTCATTTCTCTCTTTCTTTTTTCATCCCATTAATTCAAATTAGGATGAATGAAAATTTTACACTGCATAGCAAAAGTAATGTGGGATTTCTTTGAATCTGACAGTTGTCACAGTAAATTATGAGTGCATTTGAACTTGCCGTTATTTTTCAATGACTTTGATAGATTAATTTGTTTTTAAACAAATCAACATTTTAGCACGATCAATTTTAATAGAATTTGAATATTTATTCAAAGATGGACAATGAAAATATTGATACTAAATCGATTTACAAGCGGTTGTTTGTCTATCAAATCGTGCACAGGCAAGGTACTTGTGTGAAAAGGGTATTTCTGTTATTTCATTGTGTGAATGCCGATATACAGAAAGAAAGAAAAATTGAATTTAATTTTCATCATTTTTCTAAGTTTCGTAAATATTTGTTTAGTGAAATGGAAGAAGGTTTTTTTTGTGTCACATTTTACTATGAATTTTTTTATTTGCAATCTCTTATAAAAATCACCACCACATGAGTAAATAAAATTGTATTTAAATTGAAACTTCAGTCAAACAACCAACCCTTCCACTTGCATGAATCACATAACTCTTTCTTACTTTGATTGTTAATGCACAAAAACTTAATCCAGTTATGCCGCATAACATCATTTCAATTGATATCTCAATAGACTTTTATTATGATTTGATTTGAGTAAACAAAGTTCATATTGAAAGTTGATTTAGGGTTTAATATATAAAAAAACATGTGAATTGAGTTGGCAAATGATAAATATAATCATAGCATAAAAAGATAAATATTTACACCCGTCAGTCATTCACAAATTAATTTATTAATAATTTTTTAATAACCAACACGCGTGTGTTTGAGGAAATTATGGTTTGATACGTTATTTAATTATTTTTTAACTATGTTTATCAATGTTATCTTTTTTGAAGTCAATATGCACAACACACGTTCAGTACTCGAAAAAGAATTATGCAATTGTGAAAGATAAAAATAAAGATGGTACGAAAAAAACTAATATTTGTGATCAAATACGCATTACACTGATTACAATCGTCAGCACCATTTCAGAATGTTTGAATTGATTGTGAGGGATGATGCTTCATTTTGAGATCGTTATCATAATCAATTTCGATTCATGAACATTTTGGTGAGTGAGTGTGGAAAAAATAATACAATTCGTTGCAATTGTGAGAAACAATGAGATGAAGGAAAAGTTAATTTAACCAATTATTTACCAATGAAGCATAATCAATCTTACTCTCATGACTTTTGGATATTGACAGACTTTTCAATTTGTCGAAATTTACGAGCATCACATATAATAGTATTTTGAATTCAATACATTATTTTATTTTATCTGTTTGGAGGGAGATAATTTCACATAACAGAAGAAAGAAAAAGAAGGAGGGTAAAATAAAAAAAATTAGTAAATTGTTTGAACTCGCATGATTTATTGAGCTCGTATCACAAAATTGGTTCTTAATCTTCATTACTCAAATTCAATTTTCCCAATAAAAAAATCATTTCCTTCTAGCTCGAGTATGCTGTAAGCAAGTGAATATGTAGCAAAAGGGAAATGCAAATATTTAACTTTATTTTTTTATTCGCATATCAATTATGGTTGTGAGTTACGAAATAAACTCAAGGGGGTATAAAATAATACAATAAAAATGAAAAAGAGAAGGAACCAAAAAAAGGCAAGTGATTTCTGGCGGCTTTGTTTTGATCGTTCCCTTGTATTAGGAAATTGAATGAATGACTGAATGTTATTTTTATAAATATTTGTTGAGTTAATTTGTATAGTTGAATTGAATAAAATCAAGTTAAACAGTAAAAAATATATGCATCTCGACGCCTTGGATGGTCGGACGATTAGAGCGCATTTTTGCCTAACAGATCAGTGTTTGGTAACAAAATTTCACATATTTTTAGTCCTATTTTCTTGGCGACATGTCAATTTTTTTAAAAATTTTTTTGAAATGTTTTCTCGACGTTTTATGACATTTAAAGACTTTTTGGTGAAAAAAATTTTTTTGGTCCATGTGATGGACATGTATGTGATGGACCACCCTTGGGTCAACAATTACCCAAAAAAACTCTTTTGATGGCTTACCTACACGTCAAGACCTTTCTAACAAGCTATCAACCACCTCTCCACGACTTACCGCTGCCGAGTTATCACTGTCACATACAGCCAGTCAGCCAGCCAGTCATCGTGAGCCTAATAGCGTATTTTTTTGCAAAAATGCGCTAAAAATGATTAAGATATCAAGTACAATTGATTGAATTATCATTAAAACAATTTAATTGAATTTTCAAAATGGGTCAATTGCATAACTAAAGCTAAAAATATCAAATTTCCCAGTAAATCAAATTAAACGACCATAATAGATGCAATAAAAAAATAAATGATATTTTAATTCACAGAACATGTACGCAATTATTTTCCTATATCATTGATGCAAAACTATATCGAATTGATTTTTATAGGGTAAATTATGAACATCACTCGCAATTTTTTAACGCAGGTCCTTAATCCCTCTATTCTTTCTTTCCCTATCACATAGAATACAATTGTTGAATCATAACGAACATGCGAACATAAACGAGACACATGAATTCAATTTATTTTCTATTTTTGGCATCATGAAAATTGTCAAGTGAGACAATTTTAATTATGTACAAGTCAGTATTAACTCATCAGCCATCACTTAATTATTTTTCTTTTTTCTCTTTTCCTTGAAGCAAAACAACTCAATTCTTAATTTACATAAAGATGTGTGAAAAACAAGCAAAGAATTTTGGGGAAAAACTCTTTAGGATGAGTCTATTAAGACTTTGTTGATTTTAATGTTCCCTAACTAATGCGAAACTAATATCCTTAACTAATAAACGACATACAGAAGCATTAATTTCTAATGTCTTCTATGTTTTCATACAAAATTAAAAGAAAAAGGGTAGAAAAGGAAAAAGGATTGTCTCAGAGGTTAAAAGGATCTCTTAATTTGCCCGAATTGTCTTGAAAAAACAATGTAAGGAAGTCATTCACATTTTATGCATGAGTAGATTTTTGAGTTTCTCTCTACACTATAAAGAACATTTTTTTTCTCGATCAAATACGATTTGCATTTTGTCGTATTTACACACATATAGAAAGCGAATAAAAAAATAAGAGAATAAAATGGGGTTTGAATTTATTTAATCGCTCTTCGTTTAACAAAAGCAAGCAAGCAAGCAAGTTATATCGGAATTAAAGGCCCTTGAAATTGAATCCTATTTTGCTTTTCTCGTTTGCCTTCTTCTCCTACTTCACTTCACTTGTCACACAAGAGAGAACGTTTTTAAGGAAGCAATAATAAAAGAATCATTGTATTTGTCACTCAGAGCAATTTTCCTTTGAATTCAAGCGTATCGAAATTCGATTAAAAAGCAGTGAGCTCTTTAAATCCTTTTTCTAACATTTTCTCGCTCGATCTCATGATTGAATCCGCAATGAAAAGAGTAAATAAATTTTCTTATCTTCTAGCTCATTCTCGATTTGCGAACTAAGAGAACATTTTGTAGATTACAAAATTTTTCTCTTCGAGTTATTCGTAATTGTCAAAGTGTCAAAACATGAAGTCCATTAGCATTTTATCATCATTTTATTTCACTCTCATGCTTATGATGGCTTTCCAATTACCAATTTTTTTGTAATTTCTTCAACCGTAAAATTCAAATTTTCTTCTTCTCCGCACGCTCATGCACATAAGCATGTACACACACACGACAATGGTATAGAAGCAATAAGATAAAAAGCATTAAATCCCATTTAAAATTCGATTGAAGCAAATTATGGCATAATTTTATCGGTGATGAAACGGAAAATTTTTTGTTAAGAGTGAGAAGGGGAATTAGACTGAAGATGGTTGGTTGGTCATGTGCACATAGATTGTTGTTGCTGCTGCTGAGGTTGCACTTGTTTGCATAGAATGCGACACGTGCATTGAATTAAAATGAAATTAAATCAAAACAAGTCGAATTGTAGTAATTTTACAGTAATCAAGAACTCTTTAGCTTTTACAGAATTTTATGGGAAAATATTATTGATGTACTCGTTGGACAAAATAGTTTACTTCTTTTTATATTTTTTGTTCAACCCCTAGAAAAATATTTAAGAACATGAAAACATTTAAATCCTTTCTCCTTGAGCGATTTTCGCATCCCCACAATTTTTATTATCGCTTTTCTTCTTACACTTTTTCTACTGCTTCTAGTGCAAAAAAAAACGAGAAAGAAAGATGAAGAAGAAAGTGGACATGAGAATAAAATTGCTGGTAATTTTCCACTCAAGCGATTTCCTTTCATGCAGAGCAGAAAAGCAATAAAAAGATAGACACTGTGAGTGAGATGAGAGGAGGATCTAAATAGAGGGTAAAATGGTCATTACTTTTATCACTTTAAATATTTTATTTTATTATGCCTAATCCATACTCTCTCTTTTTTCGTTGTCATTTCTTCTCTCACACTCTTAAATGGTAAAGGATTTTGTAGCAATGACGATAATGGACATAAGATAAAACAGTAACAGCATTGACTAAAAATCTGCCTTTTTTCTCTTAGAATTAACAAGGATAATGAGAAATTGTAATTTTTTGGTTCTTTTAAGTGTCACAATTTTAGACGTTTCTTTCAATATTTTAAATATTCATTGATAAATATTTCCTAATTCCATCATCTTAAACAATTCCATTAATCTTAGACGAGAATTTAATTTTATACTTACAGATTTTAAAAGAAGAAATTTTTTTTTCTCCATTTCATAGCGTGTGGCTAAGAAGCCGTGTAATCGAAATCATTCGAATCCATTAATAACGACAAAAAGAAGTCCTCACTCACCCAAACGCTTCCATTTTCTCCTACTATAATAAGGGTATGAAAAAGAGGAGTTATTTTTTTCTTAAACGATAAGGGAAAATGGGTTTGAGAGAACGTTATTCGATTCGACAACTTTTCTTTAGAAAAAGGTTCAACAGCCTTGTTGACACCCAAATTCGGTAATTAAAAGTCAATTTAATATTGAAGAACAAAAAACTAATATTTTTAACTTTATTTTTTAGAGAAAAAAGTATTGATAAGATAGATTGGTATATGCATAAGTATGTAGTTGATAGACTCAAATAAAATTTATTTGTGCAAATTTTTCCTACGTAAATACTTTTTGTATACATCATTGCTTTAGTTAATTAAAACTAGGGTATGAAGCAAGGAAGAAAATGCTACAATTACATATATTGGATTTCAATAATTTTTTTGAGTTTTCATGTTATTTTTTTGCTCATTAAAATTTAGAAATGCTTATAATTGACTATGTATGTTCTTAAGCAATTAATTTTTAGGTGCAATTTGTTTCTATGTTTTGTTCATTTTTTTAAAAAGCATTTCATAATTTTTGTTACAATATTTATGAATAAATAGTTGTATGTATGTATATAGGTATATAATATAATAATTAAAGCAATTCATTTTATTACTTATTTTGGTTTTAAAATAAAAAAAACTATATGCTTCGAATTGGCATAAATTTGTCCTAAATTACTTTTTGTCGTATGTAATTAAAATAAATAGGCAGATGTCAATTAAATACAATTATCGTCAAACGAACATCACAAAAGTATGGGATTAATTTGTAAAAAAGCTTCTGTCCCTTAATCATATGATTTTCACGTCCTCGTCATAAGATCACAAAATTCTTATTATAAAAGGAAAATACTCATTATACTTATTATCAAGCTTGATCTTTTCAAGTAAATAGTGGTAGATTTTTATAATGCTATCAATTTTGATTTGCATTTACTTTCAGCAAATTTCTCTTCTAACTTCTTTGTGTTGATGTCACTTGTAAGAATTTCACTTAATTGTGTTTGTGACTGTAAATGAAAATATTAAGTTTTAAAAATTTGTCAATAACAAGTTTTTAATAAAAATTCACCTTTGAAGACAAGCCCAAGCTACTTTGAACACCTTTTGCAAACATGCTTAAAGGACTTGTTAAAGTTTTTAATTGTTTTATTGCATTTTCACTTTGAGATCCACTTAGGTTCAATGTCATTTCATTTTTTCCTCTCGGTATAGCACTATCAATTATAATTTCAGGTGCATGCTTCATTGGGCTCATCATTGGAGAAAGCGGCTGCATAGCAGAAGGAACATGAATGTGATCAGTTACACTGCATATTGAAATTGCTTGCATATCTGATTGATTTTTACTGGGATTCTTAGTTTGAAGCATTTCAGGTGATTCTTCATCATCATTTGATGGATTTGACATGACAATACCGACACTAGGAAGGAATGCATTTTCGTTAAATATTGGGTTTTGTTCGGTCTCAATTGCATCTGGTTCATAAATCGAGCAATCATTATCGTCGTCAGAATCTTCTTCTTTAGCTTCGCGACCAACATAGAAAGAACTAGCAGCATTTGATGCATTATAAGCAATTGGTGGATTTGCATTTTGCTTATTTTTACTTTTTGAAGAATTAAAAGTTTGACCTAATTTTGAAAATTGTCCAGCAACATTACTCAGTGCTTTCGATCCTATTTGAACAAGTTGTGACTCACTCAAATTACGAGGAATGCCTGGAGGCTGAAGCATATTTCTACTCTTCCTCCTTTGCAAAGCACCACCACAATGAAATTGAACATCATTTCTACCAAGATTTTGTAAAGCAATTCTGAAAAATTCCACTATTGCTGTCATTGATTCTAAAAGTTCTTCATGTTTTTCTATAACAACTGCAGTATTATTGAAGAATCTAATATTTGGTGAACGGAACATGTGAAAATATCCATCAACATTATCAATCGTATAATTTATACGAATGCATAAATGTGCAGTTGATGGTCCTTTAAAAATCTGTTGTTGTTGAAACATTCCAAATTCTATCAAAGTGATGTTATTAAGCGATACGTTTTCAAATTTAACAATTTTGTCTAATTGACTGTCATAGTCAGCAACATAAAATTCTGTACTGGTAAGCAATAATATGGTATCAACTTCAGTTTCATTTATATCTCCAGTAGATGGATCGGCATCAATTAATCCCCATGAACCTATGACTAATTCACCACCTAATAACATTCTCTTGCAATCTTCAACGAGTAATCGTGCATGTTCTGCATTTTCAGCAGCATCTGTTTCATCAGTGATTTGTTGTCCACCAAGAGCACTCAGAGATTCTGCTGAAACATTATTTCCCATCATCAAATCAATTGTTGCCTGTCTATATGTATCTTTAAAACGCGCCAAATAGTAACTGCAAAAAGACAAAAAAGAATGAAAGATTTTATTAAGATAATGCTATGAGTTACGACATAAACCTAGCAAAAAGGACAGAATCTTCTATGAATTTTAAGTCGTTTCCCATAGCACCATGATAATAGAAATTTTTAGGTGCACGCGATTCGGGTATTAAAGCGGTTTGTGCAATTTGTGTAATTTGTTCAAATGGATCATCAAATGAAATTTCACTGATGTCTTCAAGATTCCCAAGCAAAAGATCGATAACGCCTTGTCGAAATGTATCGACGAAGTGTTGTAGATAATAACTACAGGATAATATTTACATACATATAGATAATGAAGCACCATAACCAATTTTAAAAATTACTTACCGATTAGCTGAATTCATTCCATCTTTGACCATGCCAGAGATTTTTCTTTCACCCGTTCTTGTGTAATCGCCTTTAAGTGCATTCGTTCCAGCATATTGTCTTGAAATAACATCGCCATTATTAGCCCATAAGGTCATGAAAATTGATTTCAATTCAATAGGAAGTTGAGAATATGGTGGAGCAAGACCAAGTTTCACCAATTGAGACTCCAAAATTGCTTTAGCCATTGCAGTTTGAACTACATTAGTTCTATCCAAACAATCCATACAATTGACTCGAAATATTCCACTTTGATTTTTTATTGGACCATTATTATCACGCCAATGAAATCCAAAATCATGAAGTTCTGTTGCTAAGGCTTCAATCAATGCTGATACATTTTCAAATCGCATTCCTCGACAATATTCATGAAAATCAAAAGTCACATACATAAGTTTCTCGCTATTATAACGAATAATGTGTTCCGCATATTTATCACCAATAATTTTCTCTTTTCCAGTTTGCTCAACGAGGCTCACGATGCAAATGTTATTGTAAATTTCAAGCTCTTTATCGAAATGTTTTGCAAAAGCTTTTTGTGTTTCCTCATCATCTACAATTATAAATGAATAATAATAAAAAATAGTCTTTATTATCATCATTAATTCATTATATTCATAATAAAAATTATTCCATGAATAATAATCTCAACAAACCTCTATTAATAATTGGTGCTGGTCGATATTTGTATCCAGGTTGTGACCAAAATAAGGGTACTGAACCTCTTATACCAGTAAATGAAATTTGATGTTGTCGTAATGAAAGTATTTGCTCAGTTTCAACATAATTTGCAACATTACCGTCTTCATCAATACCTCTTCGTTTATAACGTGTACCAGCACGAAATCGTGAGCGCCGTGAAACAAGCGCTAGCGTAAAACATTCGTTTTCAATAACACATTGCTCTATTTGTACGAACCCTTGAATGATTGGAACTGTCCATATCTTATCTTCTAATTTCAAAATTGATGTTAACATGTGTTTGTTCCAAAAAAATCTGTCATCGAATGTCATTGACTCCTTGCGTTGTAAATTATTTGTAATGTCACTATCGGGACTATAATAAAACGAGTCTGTGTCATCGAAAATTTTGTGTATTTCTTCACTGATTCTTTTTTCAAGTTTCTTATACGATTCTTTAATACCAACTTTAGATTTAACTTGTGTTGTTGCAATACTGGCTGCCTGCTGTGTAGTACTTTTGATTGTGCTTCCAGCGCTTTTCATTACACCCCATGTTTTATTCATCAAATTAGAAGAGGCATCAAAAATTTTCGTCTTAGATTGTGGGCTTGTTGTTACTCCTACAGTAGAAGATAGAGAAGATGTAGGTGGTCGACTTGGTGGCATTGTTGTTGCATGTTTTGGACATGGAATTAGTTGGCATGTTGGATAATCTTGACTTAGAATACAAACACTTTTAATTTTATAAACGAGATTCTTTTGATCTAAAGAACCAACTGCTTGTACATCTTTTATAATAATTAAATGTGAATCATAAACACCAGTATATTTAACTTCACCAATTATTCCATATGTAATTCCTATACACTCAATGTCAAACACTTCAGCGAAATCGAAAGCTATAATAAAACAGAAATCATTAGTTTTATGGAATTTAATGAGTAATAAAGCAATAATTTTCTAATCAAAAACAAAAATTTTATTGCAAAAAATTTACCAGATTTCTCTTGAAATTCACCAGTTGTTCTGTTCCACCAAAGAGATTTTCCATCTTTTATGAAGATGTAGTTCTTTTCAGTCTCAAACACTTCCATATTCGATGACTAATTCACTCGATTTAAAATTATTTTGAAGAGAAAGATTTTTTCCGTCTCTCTCTTCAATCCTCCTCCTCATTCAAACTTAACGAAAATTTAATTCAACGAAACTGAAATTTGAATTTAAAATAAATACGTTAGACATATTCAGTTAAAATATATTTTTAATTTAATATTTTATTTTCTCGCTTCAAATTATCACATTTAATAGCACTTAGTTATAGAAACGAATACATATTAGAAGTCACTAAACCCTAAAGTTAATGCTTCATTTGAATAACGAACTTTATCAGTCCAACTATTTGTTTCCATATAAGAATGTTTCTTTAAAGAATTCTCTCGTGTATTCTCAAGAGATGATCTTCTGAGAACTGTTATCCAACTTTCTTCATTTTCATTTTGTTTAAGACTTTGTCGCATCTTTTCAAAATGTTCAGCTGGATCTATAATTTCTTCTTTTACATCATCCCACACATGAATTGTTTCATCCGGTAAGTCTGGAAGTTCAGGTGTCTTTAAAAGTTCAATTATCTCTAAATTTTTAACAGTTATCCAGGTATCATTTTGTTTTGCCTGAAACTGGCAATTTATGTACATATAATCTGATATCCATCGATCAAGTTTTAATTGCGCTAATTCTTTAAGAATAATATAATTTAAATTTGTATAACGTTCTGAATGTGTTATCAAAGTGTTGTCCCATTCATTTACAGGTTTCTCAAAAAAATGTTGAAAACTCATAATTCCAAAATCATCAAATCTCGTTAATAAATCCATCTTTGCCTCATATGTAACACACGATATCATCAAATGGAATGATCTTAAGCCTGTCTCGCGTTTCATGAGTTCATATGAATAGTAATATTTCACAAACGATAATGGAAAATTTAAAATTTCACAGATTTTATCAATAAATGATTTTGCACGATCAATTTTGAAAGGGAAACCACCAACGATAATGTCATTTTCCATTTGTTTTTGTTGTAAATAATTGTAGTCCTTATTTGGGTCATAAATTTCAATTTCCTCTTCTTCTACAGGCTCTGGTTCAACATAGTTTAGAGTTTTCTTTAGATAAATTTTCTTTGAAACATTGTTGACTTCGCCATTACCATAAACACAAATAGCATTTGTTAGTTCAAAACCGATTTTCATGTAAAATTCTCCACTGTCAAAAGTTGATAAAAATATGCTCTTCAAGTGCAAAGTTTCCTCACAAAATTTCTCTGCTTGCTTAATGAAGTATGATCCTAAACCTTTGCCACGAAATTCTTGATGAATAATCATTGATTCAATGAAGCAAGCCTTTGAATCAGCAGGTACTGGAATGAGTCGTAAATGTCCAATCACATTCACTTGCTTACCACTTTGAGAACATTTTATGATGGAATTTTTATTACTGAATGTCATAATCAATGAAAGTGGTGGATCATCTTTACTCGAACCTAATATTGATAATCTTTCAGCACGAGTTTTTGGCCAAAAGCTGTTAATTAATTTAATTGTTTCATCAAGTAAATCTTGTCGTTTATGAATTGGTTGAACTTTGCAATATTTTTCAGCAAACTCTTTTTTATGATTTGATTTCTTTTGTAATGTTATCTAAAATTGAAAAAAAATTCTTTAAAAAGGTAAAATTGTTTTATAGTAAAATTACTTACAGATTCTATTGTACATCCAATTAGATTGGTAAGAAAACACATTTTTTTGCGCGCGAAGAAATGATCTGTTGAAAGTAATAAAAATAGATATGAGTACATTTCAAATATATCTCGCGGGAGAAAATCACATGCGATAGGAGATGAAGGCGAGAAAAATGTGATATAATTCGTTAGTCACACACATAATTAACATAAAACGTGAAACTCAATCTTCTTTTTGTGTATCTTCCACAAGGATTTTTCTCATATATTTTTTCTTCGTGACTGGTCGAAATGGAATGTTGCATGGTCCACCGAAAATTGAAATTGGTTCGCAAGGTTCATATCCTAATTTTTTGTAAAACTCTTCTTTATCAATGGTTGATAAATAAATTTGTCTACATTTTAAATGACATTTACAATAATCTTCAGCTTTATTCATAAGATATCTCCCAATTCCTTGACCTCTTAGTTCTTTCCACACTACAACAGATTCGATAAAACAAGCTAATGGAATAGATGGTATTGGAGTCAATTTGAGATGAGCTAACACTGTATGTTCACATTTAATTTCATCATTTGTTTTTGATGAATTAATTAGCACTAAACATGTAGGTAAGGTATCTTTAGAAGATTGTAATGAATGAAGTCGCGCACCTATCGATCTTTAATATAGACAAAAAATTAATCTACATGAAAAACTTTAAATAAATTAAAAATTTACCTTGGCCATTCTTCATTTATCAATTTAATAGTTTGATTTATCAATTCTGGATATCGATGAATGGGTACAAGATTGAATTTTGATGAGTCATATGATAAACCCTAATTTTGTGCAAAAATTTTTTTAATGAACGAGTTCCAGTGAATTTTTTCCAACGTTTTTCTCAACTTACTTTCTTGTCTGTCTGTCTGTCTGTCTGTCTGTCTGTCTG
>CM031381.1:5370235-5606465 GCA_018290095.1 Polypedilum vanderplanki | reverse complement strand
CTTTAATATAGACAAAAAATTAATCTACATGAAAAACTTTAAATAAATTAAAAATTTACCTTGGCCATTCTTCATTTATCAATTTAATAGTTTGATTAATCAATTCTGGATATCGATGAATGGGTACAAGATTGAATTTTGATGAGTCATATGATAAACCCTAATTTTGTGCAAAAATTTTTTTAATGAACAAGTTCCAGTGAATTTTTACTTACCATTTTTAAGCCTTCCGCTTTCAAATGCCAGAGTGAGAATGAAAAATTAATAGGAACTGAACAAAATTTGAACTTGAAATCTTTCTATATTATTTTTTACACGACTTTTCGTAGTTTTTTCTCTCTCATCTATTTTTAAATTTGATGAGGAAAATTTCATGTTCATGAAAAACATAAATAAACACACAGGAAAACTTCACAACCACTGAATTTAAATGTCTAGTTTATTTCGTTCATTCACAGCATTTTCTTTCTTTTTACATTTTCTTTAAGCGCGTAAAATTTCTTAAAAACTATCGAATATAAATTTATTCTCACAAATTTCAATTCAGTTTGTTTATGTCAGCGCGCGCTGAATAAGTGTTGTTTTTGTAAACAAAAAAAATTACCTTGAATTACAAAATTGTATTTAAAAATTGTTTCCGAGTGCTAAAAATAGTTTCATTGATTAGTAATCGTGTGATTTAATTGCAAGTGAAAGTGTTTGATCAAAAATGGCTCGACCAGATAATCCATTACACATTTCTTGGCATGACACAAATTTCATACCATTTCTAAATGCTACAAACGTTTTGGATTACTTTTCTGATAAATCAAACTCATTTTATGATCGAACATGCAATAATGAACTCGTAAAGATGCAACGGCAATCATTAGATAATTTAAAGAACATGATTGGTACAGAATATATTTTGCTGCACGTGAAAGAACCAATTCTTTATGTTGTTCGAAAACAACATCGTCATTCACCCGAAGAAACAACTCCTCTTGCGGATTACTATATTATCGCTGGACGTGTATATCAAGCACCAGATCTTGGTAGTGTATTTAATTCTAGAATTCTCTCTACTGTACATCATTTACAATCAGCATTTGATGATGCAAATCAATTTTCAAGATATCATCCTATTAAAGGATACAGTTGGGATTTCTCCGCAAATAGACCAAGTATGAATCAAATTTATTACTTTTACTTTACATTATATGATATATCCTATTAATTTTCAGTTACTGAAGAGAAAAAAGAGGTTAAAGAGAAGCCAAAAGAAGAACCAAGCTCTTACTTTCAACGTCAAAGAGTGGACTTATTGCTTTGTGAGCTGTTAAAAAAATTTCCTATTCCTCAAATATCACAAGAACAAAATAAACCAGAGGAAGAGAAAAGTTCTACGACAAATGCTAATAAGAATGAGAATAATATCAACAATAATAATGCAACAGCAGTCACTGTTAAACAAGAACCAAATGATGAGAACAACACACAAATTCAAATTAAACAAGAACCACCAGAGAAGAAAATGAAGCTGAATTAATGAAACTCACTTGATTTCACTCTATATAATATTTTAATTTAGATCTTTATTATTCAAACTTTCTTTTCTGACTGAAGATGATTAACGCAGGAAAGTTTAAAAATAAATTTTTAATTTAATACAATGAAACAATTTTTTAACAAGAGTAATTTTTAACGGTTTAATAGATTTTAAAAATTTGTGTTGAATGTTGATTGAGTTTTCTCCAAGGACTTGATAGCAAAAAGTAATTTTTAAAAACATTCAATTTTATTTTCCGATTTTATACAAGAAAAAAGGGCAGACTAATGCAAATTCGTGTTATTTCTTGTTTAGTTGCATACCTTTTTTACTGATGCAGTCAAAAAATTAAGAAAGAATATTGAATAATAAGTCAAATTTCATTTTCTCAAATTTATCAACAGCGCCAGAGAAAAATTTTTAGAGAAAGAGATGGCAACGTTTCAACATGAATTACCAACTGAAGAGGAGCTAACAGTCCCTGAAGTTAATTTATCGAGTGCATCATTGCGTGCTGGTGCATTTCATATGGGAAAATATTGCGAGCATCAGAATAATGTGAGAATCTGGATGATGATATAAAAATGATGTTTATTCGTTACGCAATGTTCTATTATTTTGATATTTTAGGAGTTTATGTTATGCCGTCAAGAATTGCAAGATCCAAGAAAATGCCTAGCAGAAGGTCGTGCAGTGACAGCGTGCGCTTTAGAATTTTTTCGCAAAGTAAAAAAATCATGCTATGCAGAATTCACTCAATATACAAATTGTTTAGACAAGAGCAGTGGTGATTTACATTTTAAACAGTGAGTTATAATGCATTGTTATATACCGGCTAATGATTTAAATTCAAAAATATTTTTAAGCTGTCGCAATACACAAAATGTTCTCGATAAGTGTATGTTGGATAATCTTGGTATTGAAAGACCAGAGTACGGTTACTTTTGTAGAGCTAAAATTCATCACACTGATAGACCAGCACCAGCACCACGTCCAAAGAAAGTTTATGAAGATGCTACTCCAGGATTGCCTGATGATTATCCTCGTCCACCAGCTAAATTCGGAAGTCGCTTGCATTACATGATGTAAAATGTGAATCCAATTATCGTTTCAACGTTAGTCGTGAAAAAATTGATTAATAAAATATACAAACTAAACAATGAAATTTATCTTAACAAACTTTTTTGAACTCAATTTATCGATATGTAGAAATGATGTGTAAATTTACAGCAACAACAAAAGTACTTTTTTTCAGCGTCATAGAAAAAATTCTTGGGCAAAATCATTTTTGACCGTCTGCAAGAAATATTCATTGAATAACGCTTCAAACTTTTAAATTGTGAAGATAAGTCTGCAATTTGACAAAAGAAAGTAAAAAATAAGTTTAAAACACTAAAAGTAACAAGTAAAATCGGCAAATTTCAAAATGCGACGAACAGAAAGAGGTGATTTCAAAAATAACAACTTTTCACGATCTAATAATCAACGTGATAACAGAAATGATCGATATCATGATGATAAATATAGAAATTCTGCAAATAAGGTAAGTATTGATCGAATTATTCTGTAATTTAAAATTTTCAATTCATAGCCTAACTTTCTGATAAATATTGCCACCATTTTTATTCATTATAGAGTTTTGATTCTCATCGCAATTCGGATTTTAAGAAACCCAGACGAGATTATGATGGTGGTCACTCTTATCAGGTAATAAATATTTAAAATATAAAAAGCAAAGACGGTGTATATTTTCTTTCAAACAAATAGTCTCAAAATCTGAAACGATATGAATCGATTTTCAATAACAAAATTTTTCTTCTTAAATTTTCTCCATATAAAAATGAAAACCTGGCATACAGAAAGAAAGTAATAGCTTGACTTCAAAAGAATATAAAATGATAATTCCATTAAGCTTTGATAAAGAAAATATAAAAGTCAGATGAATTAGAAAAATATAAATATTTCGAAAATATATCATGAATGATTGAAAATTTTTGAAATTTTCTTGGTATAAACGTCGAAATATTGATAAAGAAAAGAAAAAGAGTGTTGGAATAGATAAAATAGCTCGATTGAAGTGGGCGACTAGAAAAGATTATAATGTCGCAGATTACAGAATGTATAACTGCTGATCTATTGTTGAAAACAATAGCAGCATTCAGATAGTGTCTTCCTTCCTCCTTCTTCTTCTTCTGCTACTACACAATACTATGTCTACTTTTATTAATCAAAATGTCTCAATTCAATCACAAAATCAAAAAAAAAAATATCTTACAAATTCACAAAAATAGGATCGCCATAGAGATAATTCACGTGATCATCGTGATTGTTTTGAGGGAGAAAGGTTTCAGCAACGCAACGATCGAAAAGATGAAAGATCTTTTCGTAATCATTCACCGCCCTCAAGGTCAAGAGACGGAGGAGGCCATTCTAGAGCAACATTCCGATCGAATAACGACATACGTCGACGAATGGATAGCCCTCCAGCAGCATCATCACGAATGAGAGGTGATTATAAACAAACCACAGGTATCAAGAGTCGTCTTGCACCAATGATTAGCTCGAGAATTACTGCAATGAATTCTCGCCGCATTTCATCTACTGGAACTTCAAGAATCGTTCGCCGCAACGATTTACGAAGTGGAATCATAGCAAAACGATCGACTGCTCCCGTTAATCGTGCAAAAGAATATGCAAAGAAAATTCGACAAGCTCGTTTAAAATTAAACGAAAGTAATAGTGTATCTTCTTCAAAAGCTAAATCAGAAGCCAAATCACCAAAAGCGTCAGACGAAAATGCAGAAGAGGACTTTTTGGCAATTGCAAATGACGTTAATTTTGATGACGATGATCGTGAATCGTCGACAGGTGCAAAACGCTCAAAGAGTAAATTGAATGAACAGAAAGAAGAATGCAGTACTTCGAATGCAAATGTAGAAGTTGATGATGAAGAAAAGAAAAAGAAAATATCAGATGAGCCATCATCTTCAAAGGATATTAAGGAAGAGAGACAAAAATCAATGTCACGTAGTCGCAGTGGTTCAAATGAGCCAATAAGAAAGTTTGATAGAATTGAATACATCTGTATTCATTGTGGAAAGCGCAGTACTCATGCTCATGTAAGAATACATTTTTATTCATGGCTCGTAGAAAGAATTTTATTTATTAAAACATAATTTAGGAATATCGCTCACATTTGAGTGGACGCAAACATCAATTGGCCATGAGAAATGTTGGTCTCAGAGTTCGTGCAACACTAAATCGCTTGCGTAAAGTTCAACGTGATAAGCAGTTGGAAATTGAAGCAATGATTAAAGATGTCGAAGACATCCCAAGTCGTTATTGCCAAACTTGTAAGCTGAATTTCCGTCAATCGAAGGAAGAACATAAAGAATCAGAAGATCACAAGAAAATTAGAAATTTCTTGAAACCCTATTGCAAGGTATACTCTCTCTCTCTCATACAAACAAAATTTAAAAGCTTCCACAACTAATATATACAACCACATTAAATGCAGATTTGTCGCTTACAATTGATGAGTCCAATGAAGTATGAAGTTCATCGTTGCCACACTGACCACATTCGTAGAAAGTTGAAAGCCCAAGAAGCATCTGATGATGAAGTTGATTTAGAAAACATGGATATTGGCGACTTCAAGACGGTCGATTCTGTTGGAAATGTTGATGACGATAATAATGATGAAGGTAATTTAAATTTTTATTTCCAATCGAATCAGAAATTTTTTGAAATAAGGAAACATTAAAAAAATGTTGGTAACACAGATAAAACAGCAGCTGTTGGCATCGAATTGGTTTCAAAGATTGAAGCAAACTACTGTTCGTTGTGTCATGATTTTATTTGCCGAGATGGTGAAAAGGGCGAAGATGAGATAATTGCTGACCACTGCAAAAGCAGACGACATATTAATCGTTACAATGACTATAAGAAAGAAGAAGAAAGGAAGGAAGCCAAAGCCAAGAAAGATGGACCAAAAAGTCCAGCAGAAAAATCTGTCAAGCAAAATGGAAATGACTTGAAACATGAAAAAGCCGATAAGGTTGATCGTGATGCTGATGTAAACTTGGACGAGAATACGTACGAAGGAAGTGAAAAAGAAGATCATTAATTGACGAGAGTAAGAATTTACATGGTGAGTATTTAGATATTCACATACAGATACATTTTCTTTTTCTTAATTATAACCTAATGTTTTTCACACTCAAACAGATTTGAATAAAATCCAAATTTAATCTATTGAAAATCATATATTATGTATAACCATAAGAAAAATTGTTCAGAAATAATAAAATACATTTGAAATACAATGCTGCATAATTATAATCACGTATTATTGCTTTATACCACAATATTAAATTATTTTCAGAACCACAATTACGGTCAAATGAAATAATTTTCGAGTAAATTGATAATTAATATTTTGCCTATTATTCTTCTTGATATCTTAATTTTTAAATCATCTTTTATTTGTAATTGTCATTATTAGAAAATGCAAAGTTTGTATTTTTTCAATCATTCATAGCAAATTTATTTTGAATGGAAATTATGACATTGTAATGAAAAATTGAAAGAACATGATGTGTGAAATGCAGTAAAGTGTTGTTTACAAATCACTCTCATGCTGCATATATAAAAATTAATCAGTATATGTTCCATCATCATTCATAGCAAATTTATTTTGAATGGAAATTATGACATTGTAATGAAAAATTGAAAGAACATGATGTGTGAAATGCAGTAAAGTGTTGTTTACAAATAAAACAAACCGGAAGTCTCTAGCTTTTTAGTTTACGAGATCTCACTCACCACTAAACAGCCGAACAGCCAAACAGCCAAAGTGAATATAATAGCGTATTTTTTTCCAAAAATTCGCTAAACAGCAGCAGAAATGTTCTGTTGACGATAGAGATGGTGATGAGGATAACTTAGCATGCATCAATCATTCATTCAGTATGTTGTTAAATTGCACAAATTTAAATGTCCATTCGACAAGAGAGTGAAAAGAAAAAAAGGTTTTAGGCAATTTCTCGCTACCATCAAAATTGATTCTCATCGAATGACTATTGCAAACTGATAATTAATTTGTATTTTTTGTCCATTTTCATACAAACATATTGAAAGAGTGAGTGAGAATGCAATTGTGTTTTAATTTACACTGAAACAATAAAAACACAACAGCAAGCAAGCAAGCACGCGGAGGCTACAAATTTTGATCAATATGGAGATGAAAATTGTTTAAAATTGATTGAAACAAACAGAAAGGAAGTGTAATGAATGAAAATGAATGCCTCATGACAAATATCCTGTATATACATGCGTGCTGTAATGAATTCATGATGATGATGATGGTTTGTGTGTATTTGTGTTTGTGAAAATAATTAAATTGTTCATTTGAACTTAATTACATTCTTCAACACTTTTTGTAGCTCTTTATTCTTTATGAAAATTTTTAGATCATAAATTGAGTTAAGTGAAAAAATTCTCATTAAATATTTTAATAGAATTTCTCATGTGTCCATTCATCAGTTATTTCCATACAACACCTTTACTTTCTTCTGTCAATTACCTTTCACTCTATCTAAAATAATGCATGTTTATACAAAAGCTGTTATAATTAACAAATTCTTTTTCTCTTGTGTCAATTCATCCATGAATAAGTTAAAATTTAGTCAGAATTATTTTTACCATTCTTTCACTCTAGATAGAAAGAAATTAAATAAAGCAAAAATGACAACAATTTTTATGCATGAGTAAAACATTGAATTAGTTTGCAAATATCGTATTTTTTAACTGAAAATAATTGTTGAGAGAATTTCCAGTGCAACGACAGAATGCGATAAAAAAAGTTTGTCACTTACTCAATAAAATGTTTTGTTGTTTGCATTTTTTATTCAATTTTGGGATGGCAGCAATTGATTTAGTGTTAAAAGTGGGAGAGCAATAAAATATAAAAAAGGAAATGAAAAATTTGGAAAACCACAAAAAATCGTCACTAAAATAATCATTTTATGAAAATAGGGAAAATGAATTGGATTATGTTTGAATAGAAGTAAAATCAACAAGTTTTTCATATTAAAATAAGGCTATGATTTGCTAAAAAAATTTTTTAGGTCTCTTTTGATTAGACATGTTGACTTTTCACAAGAGTTAGATTTTGTGATTCATTTTGATACGCATTTACAAAAACTTAAAGGAGATAAATTTAAAGGTTTTATTGTTCTTCATTTAGTAGTTAAGTTAATGTTATTTCAATAATCAGATTTTTGCTACCAAGTGTAAAAATATATTTTCAAAGACATTTCTTTTTGCTCATCAAGATAGATTTAATTTTCCTCTTTATTAATTATTTCTAAACAATTTTCTCATTTTTCCTGTTCTTTTTCTCTCTTCTACTACGGCTCGAATATTTATAGACATCAGATCATGTACAATTAATTAGAAACATTTTTTTGCAACCACTGAATTCGAGTTGAGTCACAATTTATTACATATTTCTACGATTTATGAGCTGCTGCGGAAAGTTCTCAATGCAATAATTTTTATTTAAAGATTTTTCACTTCGATTTTGTCTGCCTTCTAGTTTGCATTAGCATTACTACATGAACAGAGTTGGCAGTTGTTATACATTCTTGCTTCTTAATCTCGTTAAATTTTGTTTTCTTCTTCTTTTGTCGCAAATTAATTTTCATAAAAAATGCATCACTACCATGTATTAAAAATGAGGATCGAGAAAAATTTTCTTTTAAAAAATGCAATTCTTATTTTATTATGATTAGAAAAAAAAGAAAGATAGTGAGACAAATAATAATGAAGATATTAGATATACTTGCAGCATCTTATTATGCAGTAGCAAAATTACTCTTTAGTTTTAAAATTCATAAACTTGCATAATCGAATTTGCATTTTTTATGATACATCCAGAAATACACTTAATTTTTGAATTACCCAAAATGTACATTGCCATTTTTTTTGCGTCTTCATGTAATAAATAAAATTTTGACAAAATACTCCATCATATTTTTAACGCATTTTTTTCCACAATTTATCTGATGCAGTCAACAAGCATTTGAATATAACAGTCAATAAAAAATGACCTAAAATGATATACTTCAAATGAATACATCATAAGATTGTTTTGTTTTTTATTGACATTGTGTTTAATAATAAGTTGTCAACTTCTAACATGTGAGATCCCTAAGAAATTTTTCAATAATAAATTCCATTCATATGAATGATCGCTTTGGTCTGTTCAACTCAAATAGTATTATATCTGGTATTCCTATACAACCATCTTAAATGGTAGTGATTGTTAAAATATTACTAATGGCAAGCAGCATACAAAAAAATTTTTTTTGAAGAGTAGCATTTTTGATAAATGCAAAACAGAAGCTATAATTGAAAAATATTTTTTGTATTGAAATAAACAAGATATTTTTTGGTATTATGGCAATTAAACAAATGACACTTCATTATTTTATTATGCTTGAAGTGTGGTAGGTAGTAAGTTGCACATGGCGAATGAAAGAATTTGTAAAATATGTGATAATTGGAAACATCATGATTGCTCACGTTTATCAATATAATATTTTTATCATAACATGCATATGTATTAACTTTTTGATAGACGGTCTTTTAATAAACTTAAAACTGATTGAATAAATGTTGAAAATAAAGTGTTATTAAAGTGTTATACCCAAACATTCAAGATTTTATTAAAACGTGCGTTTGTTTGATTAATTTCAGTGTGTAGATTTTTAAACAAAGACATTAAATTGCATGTTACATGAATGATATGTAATTGTGAGCAATTGTGCAAAGACTTAATTAAATTTTTAGCGTAATTTCCATTTCATTTTAAAATAATAATAGAATCTTTATTACTTCATGAATATTATTACATATTTTAAAATATAATTTGGGTTTTTATTTATGATATTAGTCCGAAGACTTTAAATCAGCTTTATACGTGAGGTTGATGGTTCCTTGTTAAACATGAGATAGTTGTATTGTTAGTGAATTTTTTGTTTTAAAAGAAATGTTTTAAACTAATAAGTTTTAAACCTTGCTAGAAATAAATGATAAAGTAACATTCGTATTTAAAAAAAGATCGTTTACTACTTGTGTAAAAAAATGTGCGAGATTATTTAATTCTTATCAAACTCAAATGCGCTAAAGTGAAGAAAATACATGCAACTACACAAATTATTTAGGTGAATGAACTGAACAATATAATGAAAAATTCTGCATGATCTTTACAAGTGTCGCGAAGGTCTACAAAGCATTAGTTGTTTCTATAAACATTTCTCTCACATAGCAGTTTCAGTATATTTAAATTATTTAAATTGGTTGAATTTTAATAGGCATCTATTTTGCATGATTTATGTGAATTTTATATTTTCTTTTTAGTGTGTATGTAGCATCGCATCACTGTCAACTGTGTGTCGTGTGCCAATCAACTTTGTTGCATTATAAATAGCAGTGTTTTATCAAAAAATGAACTGAACATAGAGTAAAGGAGAGAAACGAAAAGAAAACAAATGAACTAGTATATGAGTGATAAGATTAAAACGAGGACGATTCATCATGCGCTCAAGTGCACCACACAGACTGATTTATTTACTTTCTTATCAGGCACAATTCTTCTTTTTAAATTTAATATTATGATGACAAAAAATGTCTAAATATGATTGAAAATTTAATTGGATGCATTTATAATGGATTTTAATTATTTTTTAAAAGGAACATTTTTAAAAGATCCTTATACTGCAATTAAAAAAATTATTAAAATTTAAATTAAGCACAATTATCGTGAACACAATTTCCGACATGAACCTGAAATTCTTTTGATAATGATGATAAAATTGATAAGAATAATTACGAATAACTTACAATTTTTTATTGTGCATACATATATAATTTCCTACTCATTCCCATGTAAGGGAAGCTATTAAAATGTGAGAGCATGTGAACATGAAAAATACTTTTTTGGAGTTTGTGCTTACTATTTCTTCTGTAACATTTTGAAGTTTCTTTTTTAAAATCTAATTCACTACTTTAAAATTTTCTCACAGTCTTTAAATAGTTATTTTTTTCACTCAATCACTTACTCTGCTATCATCTAATTTTGCACTTCAATCAATGCCAAGAAGGCAAATAATGAACAAAAATTTGCTTGTTCGTTACAATATAAGAAAGAATAAATAAAATGTACATGCAATTATTTGGTTTTCAATTTTGTTGTTTTAATTTACTTTCAATGAAGAGTTGTTATAAGCATTGTTTAATGTATATTTGCATTCTATTGTTATTTCCTTTCAAGATTATTTTTATTCAATGTTATTTATAAATAATTGAGTTTTTCTTGATAGCGCCATTAAAACATCAAGTTTTTCATATCAAAATGAAAAATCACACAACAAATGACATTAAATTTAAAGTGATTTTCTCGGTCTGGTAGTGTCAACATATGGTTAATTACACGAATATGGTTAATTTTAAAACACAATATTTTTACAACTCAATGGACTGTACACAGCAAGTCTGATTTAAAAATTGTAAATATATCACATACTTGCGAATGTGTATAAAGTATAAAAAGACAAAAGAAGATTATGCACCTAATTTATTATATTAAATGATCAAGAAGCGAGTTAGAGTCTAAAGAAGCAAGCATCATTTCCTTGAAAATTCTACATTGATGTTGCTGATTTCATCAGTCTCACAATAATATAATTGTTTTTTTCGCATTTGCATAATGAGTGCGATTTTTAGTTGAAGATTTCATTTTGTCATCATAAATCATGCATTTTTCTACTCATGTCTTTATAGTGTCACAATTTACCAAATTGGTTGAAATCTCAATGCATCTCAATGATGATAAATCAAAATATATCAGTTTAATTAAATTTTTACAAAGTCATTATCGTCAAAAATTGCATAAATTAAGAAAATAAAAAATGTCTACACTACATGACATTAATGTGCATCATAAATAGCACCACATTTTCCTTCTTAATGTCTCTAAGAGTAAATATTTGAATTACTGTGCATCAACGTCTTTAATAATATTCAGTTTCATTCGATTATTGACCTCTATTATCACCTACGCTGCCTTTCACTTTTAAAATGTAATGTGTAAAATTTGTTGCCATGGTTGAGCTTTTTGGTGCAATAATTATCATTTATTTGTGTGCACTATTATCATTATTGCATCGTTAGAAGAAATAAATAATAATTGAAAATGTACAATATCACATCACCTGTATATATATCAATAAAAAATAAGTCAACAATCACTAATTCATTTTGATTGTATTTAGATATAAAAGAAGAAGCTTTAAATGTGCAAGAATGAAAAATGATTGAAAATTGCAATTATCACACTCAATTAAGGAAAAGAAAGAAGGAATAATGCTGCAGATGGCGATGATCTTTGATGATCCCTTCTCGTTTTAATTGAGTGACAAAAATAATTAAAATAATAAATGTGCATGAATCAAAACAAGGGACAAACAACATTGTTGCAAATTTTACTAACATTACCTTACATGCACATTTTTTTCTCACACTTAAAAGTGCTCTTGTTAACTCGTTATTATCGGATTGCTATTTTTGGTCGTTTACTTTAATCAGTAAGCCGATGCTTGCTTCATTTTTCATTAGTGCTGGAGTGCAATAAAAGAGAGAAAAAAAGACACGATGCTCAAAAAATCAAACGAAATATAAAATTATTTTTAATGTATTAAACGAAGACGACGATCAATGCAATTTTTGTTTTGGATTTTTATTTTTAAATACATTCGCAAAAATAAGTGAGAGCGAAAAATGCCTAACACATTTGAAAATTACGACAACTAGGCAGTCAATACACAAGTAAATTGAGAGAGCAAAAAAAGAGAGAAACATATTCTACAGAAAAGTTAAAAAAATTGCAGTTTGACTACAATGTAATAAGAGTTCAACAAAGTAAGTGAGTTAACTCTGATACATTGTTGCACAATTTTGACTATTTTCGTGTGAGTTTTTTTATAATTTTTTTAATTGATTTCGGTTTAAATTTAATTGAGTGTCAGTAGAATATTTAGATGTTGACCTTGAGGTTTTTTTTCTTATTGTTTTTCATTCTTTATTCTTCATGACGTTGATTCTCTTTTTTTGGCTTCTTTTTTATTCACAAATAATTTTTATTTTTTCAACTAGCAGTAATTGCTATAGTCGCGTACATCGAGAAAAAAATTGCATACATGCAAGCCTAAAGAGTTTTTCTTCTTTTTCCGTTTTATAAGTATTCTTTCTACAAATACAGAAAGAATCGTAAATATATATATAAATTTAAATTTAAAATAAGAAAAAAAAATCAACATTGAGAGCTATCTCGTTACTCCTCGACAACATTGTATAAATTTCATTTTCTTGCTCGCTGTGGAAGAAGAAAGTTGATTTAGTTCAATATAGAACAATTCAAGTGTCGTGTTTAAAAGTGCTGCTTTTTGCAATCAGTGCAACGGCTGATTAATAATCAAGAATTACTTCCGCAACTTTGTTGCATTCTAAGTTAGTTGCACCCACAAATCGGATAATTTATTAAAAATGAATTATTAATTAAATTGTTTCGTAACGCCATTTGACTCATTTGAATTTAAAGTGCATACAAAATTATCACACAACTCAATTTTTTTCGCAGCAATTTCGTGCCATTTTTACGGTCAATCTGTTACAGATGTAAGTACGCTTGTTCAATGTTATAAAAAAATTTGATTTGCTCACTTCAATGTACATTTTCTTTGCTTATCGTGAAATCTCAATTTATCAAGTAAGATAAATATATTTAAAAGTCATCGATGCATTGAGATATATCTATAGAAATGCACGCACAAACACATGCATATTTGCCTGCACTTGCATGAAAATTCCGATGCTTTTAAGTGAGATTTTAATTCATTGTTTTACAAGAAGCATTGTTTCTGTAATATGATTAAATAGAATTTTTTTCAACAGTAGCTACAGGTATTTAACAAGGTAGATAAACCAAGGATTGCATACTTTACCTAAATTAGAATAATGAATTATTTTGAGTTTCAAATTTATTTTACTGATCATTAACAAAATTAATAATCCTAAATAAGTGCCATTCCCTTGATCAGATGTACTTTATTGCAATAAAATATCTCAATACATGTGAATGAAAAAAATTTACTTGTACAAAAGAAAGAAAGAGAGAGAGAGAGATTGAAGAAAACCTGCGATGAAAACAAAAAGTAAGAAAAAAAAATAAAGAGGGAACAATTAAATTAAATTAGTTGAAGCTTAGATTGTTGCAAACTTAACTTTGAACGTGTTCACTTCTAAGAATAGAATGCCATAGTATATAAAATGCTGCTGCCATCATGCATTTTAAAATCTAGAGATCGATTGATCGATGCAGTTTTAAATGTAGACATGTACATTCGATTTACATATATGTAAAAATTGTTCGCATGTATATGATTTATCGTTAAGGATGTAAACATTTCGATATCGAGAAAGAAATCGATCTTGATAATGTGAAATTCCACATTACGCATACAAATTTGTCCATTTTTGATGCAGGATGCAACTTTTATTTACAGAAATTTTACTTTAAATTTCAATTATTACACACATTTGAATTTTGTATGATTCTCTTCTTACAATGTAGAGCACGTTATGGGAAAACGTGATTTGCAACAATGTTTGTTAAATGAAATGCCTACACGAGACATATCTAAATTTATTCCAATTAAAAAATCATAACGATAATATGAACTTGTCATTCTCTTTTAAAAACTTGTTATATCTTGCCAATTTTCTTATCATTATGATAGAAAAAGGACAATTTATTGCATAAGATTGAAAATACTTTACGAAAAATTTATTGTCCTTGCCTGGGTTATTTCAATCGTATTTTCCAGTATTTTAAAAAATTTCAAATCTTTTTTAAAATAAAAACTTTTGGTAGCAATTTTAATTTTTGACACTAAAATTAAAAATCATGAAGAAAATCAAACTATACAAAGCTACATTATTGATAACTTTAAATTTTCCAAATTTTATCAACTGCATTTATAAAAATAAAAAAAGAAATTATGATCAATTTAAAAAAAAAATATTTCAATCATTAATTATCATTTTGAAGCTTTTAATCGTTTTAACTTGAATGGAATTTTAAAGCGTGAGAACTTTCTCTCATTTTTTTATTCAGTAAAATGTAAACTGAGAATAGTAATTGCATATGATACTCTACTTGTAAATGGAGAGCGTCCATTACGATGACAATGTAGTTTTCGACACGTGAGTAATAAAATGATCTATATTAAAGAACGCGTCTCCTTAATTGCTTTGTAAATATGACTATGCTATCTAATTTTAAGCTCTAAAAGAAATTGCGATTAGTTCAAAAAATTGCTATTTTACAGATTGATTGCTCATGTAATATTGCAATTAAGTAAGGAAGAGAAAAAAATGATTAAAAATCATTAAAATAGCGAGCAGATAATGATAACCTTAATTTATTTTATTTATAAATATTTATTTTTTTACTTAATCATATCTTAAAGAATCTCGCATGTATGAGTTGTTGACATTTGAGGCTAACTGCATTGAACACACATAGCGATATCTCGCAAAATTTTTTTTGTTTCCTTGTTGCGAGCATTTGCTACATCATTGCACAATAATAATCTCATGGGAGCAATTAATTGAGAGGTTATCTCGCCGATGGTGACATTGCAGGCCTCTTTTCTTCTTTGTTTTACAAACAATTGATTCGCACCAATGAGAGAAACTACAGTCCTAAATAGAAAAATTGTTAATTTATTTTTTACACAAATATTATGATTGCACTTTTTTTATTATTTACTATATTTGCAAGGAAAACTTTAAGGATTTAGTTTATTAGGGCATTGATGATGTTAAGTAATAAATTGACTAATCATCAACAATATTTGTTTAGATTTTATTCACGAGGCTTTGCATATTGCAAACAATCTATAAATAGCTTAAGTGATAGGCATTTAATGTATTATAAGCAGTAAACCGATGAGTTGCACCTGTTGTGTAAGTAATGAACTCATACAGTTAATTGCACTTAATTTATCTCTTAATCGCTGATATGTAAAATTAATCCTACAGTTTACCCACATTGGTTAACACTGAATCCATGGTAACTTTAGCATTAAAAAACAGGATTTAATGTTTACAATTTACCGTTTCTTTAATATTTGAAATTTAACGAAACTTAAAATTTAATCCAGGATTAAATCTTAACGAAATTTTTAAATTTAAAATCTAACTGTTTTTAAATCTACCTGAACAATTCTCACCACAATTTTCATCAACATATTTCTGCTAATATTCATTTGTATTCATGCTATTTAATAGCAATATGTGGGCTGCACTTTATTACCTCCCATTAATAATAATGTTTATCAATCAACCAGACTCTTTTTTCTTTTTATCGATGGTAGCTATATAAAAGAAATATCGCATCCATGATTGATTGTTTACATTAAATTCTGCTATAGGCTAAAGTGATAATCATCAATGGCTGGGTAGGATTAAATGTCTTTTCACACTGTGCGCGCGATTGAGAATCTTGCACAGTCATGTTACATTGTCTCACACTCGACAGACACTTTTCAAA
Organism: Polypedilum vanderplanki; assembly: GCA_018290095.1. Lineage (NCBI taxonomy): Eukaryota > Metazoa > Arthropoda > Insecta > Diptera > Chironomidae > Polypedilum > Polypedilum vanderplanki. Next base: position 5,590,260 of record CM031381.1, on the reverse strand, counting down.
ATATTTTCATTTTCTTCCTTCTTTTTTTATCTTTTGATTGCTGTTTTCGTCGCAATCTTCACTTATGACTTTTTGGCGCAATTTCACAAGCTTTTAAGAGAGTAATTGTTGATTGACATGTGTTGCATAAAAATAATCCAATGACCTCATTTTACTATCCTTTTTCTTCTTGATAATTAAAATTTTTCTTTACTGTATTGCATTTAAACTTTGACTTTATTCGATTATTAAATCATTTTGTCCATAATCATTTAAAAAATGCGCACATGTCACTTCATTCTTTTCAACACCAAGAATATTTTTAAATTGTCAACTAATTCAAATGAAAGTTATTAAATTAATGATGTACATGAATAGACACTCTCGATTGCATGTATAAATAAATGAAGAAAAATTTTCTTCCTGATTTGTTTTAGAAAAAAAAAACTGTTTATTTGCTTCTAGTCTCATTGAGCAAAGGAAATCAACGATGTTTAAGCTATTTAATATACATGGGAGAAATCTTGGTCAATATAAGTGATGTAGAATCAAATGAAGCGAGCGATAATGGAAAATAAGAAAAATATTTTTTTTTTCAAAAATAAAAAATCAAATTGAAAGAATTCTTTCTTTTATTTCTCGCAAACTTATCAAGGTCATATAAGCGTCAGTCATAATCTTCTTGCTGAAAAAATTGCAATTGTATTCGTCTTTCCCAACTGATTTTTTTAGTCAACGACGAGAGAAGAAAAAAATGTGCATTTAGCACATGATAATAAACCCACACACACAGTTATTGAAAATTTCTGACTGACTGTACACACTCGGCTTTTTTAAATGCGATACAGCAAACACTGACATTCGAGAGATTGCAGTAATAAATTTCTTTTTATACATCGCATCTCTTTCTGTCTCTCTTTACTTATATATAGAGCTTATAATATTCTGATACAATGTCATACGAGCGCACGCTAACTGACTGCCGTTTTTACTGTTCAAATAAAAATGACGCTTTCTCATTATATGAATGCGAGTCGCTAATTAAGTTATAATGAAAAAGAACGGCCTTTCGCTTGTTTCTCGCTGTTCATGTCCATTCTTTTGCATCAATTAGGCCGCACATGAATGAATTTGATTCAAAATATACACTTCAATCTGTCAAATATTTCCTGTATCAAATGACTCTCATACGTTTATGCAAATTAATATTTAATGCTGCAGTTTTATGTGAAATAATAAACTATCAATATTATTGCAGACATCCTTGCGATGCGCGGGAAAATTAATATTAAAAACTCTAGTTGGCTTCTTCTAAATTATTTTAATGCATTTCACTAAAACTCAATAGCTTTAATTAAGTAAATATCATTTGAGATTTAAAATCTGAAGCTGATCAGTTAAAGTCTCATATATAAAATCAATAATTGTCACTGTCAAGTATTTAAAGTTTAAAAATAATTCCCATCTTAATTTCCTAATAAATTAATTGAATTCGCAAATGAGCAGTTGACATTTTCATCTGTTTTAATACAAAATAAACAAGAAGTTTCTATTTACAAAATAAATAAATAAAGAGATAGAGAAGGAAAAATATTTATTGGAAAAGTGTCAAAAAAATTATTAACCTAATCATCATCATCAAAAGTATTAGTAGCAGAATAGGAAAGAGAAAGAGAAAAAAGGGCGACAATTAATAGCAACTAATTTTATACTTCGTTACATTCGCAAAAGAGTGACAACATTTTTATTGCACGTGCTTCCACTAATTTCTAAGATGCGCAAAAATTTCTAAGACTTGTTTTATACGACAAACAATTTATTTATCGCAGAAAAAAAAATCAAAAGTGCAGGACAGCACAGCAACTAGTTGTTGAAGATAAAACTCGATAAATAATTGTTGTATTGAACAGCAAACAGAAACGTGACATGAGTAGTGAACTATTTTGTCCAGAATGTACTTCAATTCATTAGCTCACAATATTTTTTCTTTATCGTATTGCAATACAGCTACTGGAAAATAAACATTTGCTAATAGCTACTCTCTTCATACTTGATTGGACATGAGTGCACAAACATGAATCACTGCACTGCAAATACGAAAGACCAACATGAAGTGTGATCTTATCAGCAGTTAAAAGCATAATACATCTGGAAGAGTGCGAGAAATAAAAGAAATAGAAGCAATGAATGAGAATTATTATTAATGCTTTTTTAAGTGATCATGTCTCAGATCTTTTTTTTATACTGTTGCTCTTATGGCATGAATTATTGTAACAATAAATTTTATTTTACACTTTTTAAATGCAATTTCTTGCACTACATAACTTATTATAAAATTGCTACTAATGCTGTTATTTTCACATTTTGTTAAACTAAAGATAATCGACAATTGATTCTCATTTCTTCTTCAATAATTAAATAATTTATTGCATTCTCATGTGAGAAACATTTCTTTACGTCAATTAATTTCAAACATATTTTTCCCAAAAGATTTTGATTGTGTGAAAGTAAAAAATATTCAGAAAATTTTTAGCTTGACAAACGAAATCAAAACAATTCTGTGATTCATGATTGCCCAGTTCATAATTTTGGAAATTCCTTTCATTAATGAAATTTTTCAATTTCTATTCATTTTAAAGTTTAAGATTTGTACAAAAATTTAAATGCAAGCTTGTAATGTCCTCTAAAATCGAATAAACTTTTTATTGCCATTGTTGCAAATAAACATCATACCTTACTGTCTATCATGAAAATTAAAAAATAAAAAAAGATTGTGTAATATAAAGTAGACGAATGAATTGCATTTTTCTGCTTTGCACTTACAAATATCTACACGAAATTAATAGTTTTAATCGATAGCTTGCCTTGAGTTGCTCTTTAATTTTATTTTACTGCTTCCATAGCCATACATATGCAAATGAGATTATTTTTTTATACTTTTCTCTCTCTCCTCTTTCTGTTATTACTCTTTTCTGTTGCGACTTGCAATATGTCGTTAAAAGAAAATTATTAGAAGGCAGTTGAGGGAATTTAAATATATGTGCTCAATGTAGATATCGCCATATTTAGCTCTTTGATGTAATAAAAAATTATAAAATAAAAATATCAGAGTATCAGAATGAAAAACAATAATTCACGCGACATTAAGAACTTATATATGTATGAAAAGAACGAGACGGAAAGGAAGTTTAAAGTTTTTATTTTTGATGTGCTCGTCTAAAGAAACAAAGTGAAGAATAAAGGAGAGCTCTTTAATAGCAAGAGAAGAAAAGAAAAAATTTTATTTGACGACTCTTTTCAAAATTTGAAATATGTAACTTTTATGACTTTTGTGTCAGCATGCTGAACAACATAACATAAATTTAATAAAATTATGAGTCAGAATCATACATTGTTGATTTGTATATATGTTACTGGACAATAGTTATAATTATTAACATTTTTGAATGATTAGTAAGTAAACAATAATAGAAATAATTTTTACTTACTTTGACTTTTTTTAAAATTAAAATTGTATTTTCAAAGTACATACTGACTATTTTGTTTTAAAACAATTCAGCTTAAAATTGATGAAATATTTCTTTTATTTATGAAGACGAAAATATTTCGAATAATCACAAAATCATCAAATAATAGGATTCGGCACTTGCATGCATATTTTACTTGATATGCGCGTAGTGACTTGGTTATATGCATGCAAGTTGACTTACAAAAAAAATTTCTATATTTCATTCAAAATTTTATTTAATTTGGTCAATACTTTGCGTATTTGTATTAAAATCAATGATACTAAGGTATAGCAAATTTTGATCAAATTAAATAAAAATTGACTGAATTAGAGAATTTTTCGTAAGTCCACTTGCATGCATTTAGTCATGTCACTATGCGCATTCCAGTCAAGTATGCATGCAAGTGCCGAACCCTATTAATAAGGACTGATGGTTTATAGCATTTTCCTTGTCTTCTCAATTAAAATTAGAAGATTTTTAATTATACTACTTAGTCCTAAAAAATTAAAAATTCTCAAATTAAACAATCATTAAGTCATTCATTTTAATAGACCACTACTAAAGACAAAATAAATATCTTGAATTTTTCAAAAAAGAAAAAATTTGATGACATTCTTTAGATAAAATATTCTGTCGTAATCATTTTGCGAAATTCAATTAAGTTCACCATCTGTCAACAAAGTGGAATTGTTCAATATTTTTACACACAATTAGCATATAAATTAGGAAAAAATATTCATTCAAACCCGAAAGACTAAATTTTTTTGAATAATCAATTAATGTATGATCTTCGCGATCTCAAAAAGAGAAAGATTTTGAAGTGTATGACATCAATCTATTTCTAAGTGTAAAGGGTTCATACATAAAGAATTTCTTTTGCGATGTTCTTATATTTCGCGATTTTTTTTCTTATTGTTGTTGTTGCAAAAAAATTATAAATTAAGTGAACGGCAGAAAAAAATCTTATGAGGTTGAGCTGCCGTAGAAAATGAAAAAAGAAATGAATAAAAAGATAAAAAACGAGACTCGGGTTAGCAACAATGTTGTACCATTCAACTTCGCGTTAGCTTCGCGATTTCTATACATTTGTGTTTGTCTGTCCATCATCATCGGTTCTGATTGAATTTGTATTTGTGCATTGCAAAAACAAAATATTTCAAATCAAAAGAGAATCGAGAGAGAAGTTTTTTACTTCAATGTGTATACATTTTATTTATATTACGAAAAGGCAAGCGGCAAGAAGAATAAAGTGACAACTTTTTAATGCAATATTATCATTAAGGTGCGCCTTACAATCCGATTTCTTTAGCTTGAATCAATTAATCCTTGTCATATTCAATATTTACATTCATACGACTCGACAATTTCTCAATGTCATGATTGTTGACTATGTACATTCATATACTTCATAAAAGCACGTGGAAAAGTTGCATAGAACATGTCGTGCTACATTTTCTCTCTCTCGTTGCACTACATACAGCTGCAAAATCCTGCTCTCTTCGGTTTCTCTCTGATTGGCATTCGGCAACGAAGAAAATTCCGAATGATAAAAAAATTCATTCTTTTATTTCGGTAAACAATGTGCATACAAAGCGATCAGAACTGCTTTATACACTGTTGATCATTTTTCTCTTCCTTTTTCCTCTCTTTCTCTCGTGTTCTCTTTTTGCTTTATTCTCTTGATAAAGTGCATTCATTATTATGGGTGGGAAATACATGAGCAAAAGGCGCTCACTTTGCGAAATAAAAACTTTGTAGTGCTTAGCGTCTACTTATATGTATAGTTTAAAATATATATATTGTAATAATTTTCCTTTGTAGATGTTTCGTGCCACATACACTGTAAACATATTTTAAAATTGTGATGCTTTCATCGTGTTTTAGTATACAATCTGATACTGTCGAGAGTGCATCGTATTAAAATTTCGCCTTTTGTCATTCGTGAAAATAAAATTATTTCCTTATTTTTTCAAGGAATTGCACTTTTTGTGTATAAATAGACAAACAGAAAAAAGAAATATTTTAACTAGTGACATTTTTGAAAAATAAAAAACATAGAATCCAATGTTAATGAATACATTGTGATGAAAATAAAAAAAACAATATTTCTAAATCGTGAGATTGTTTATTCTGCACAAGTGAAAAATTATTGAACATCAAAATATTTTCAGTGAAATTCTCACATATATTTGCTTGTGACATTTGAAGAAAAAAATTATTTAAAAGGAATTAAATTATCGTGCTATGAATGAATTAAAATAAAGAAAAGAAGAACATACACACAAAAAACTTCTTGTTGTGTTTGAAATAAATAATTCTACTTTATTCACATGTGTGTTTAAAAGAATTTCTTATTCTTTGATGAATTAAAAAAGGAAAGAATCACGCCGTAAAAAATGTTAGTACAAAATTAAATTTATCCCAAGTAGTCAAATAAGAAAAATTGTGAGAGCACGTGTTGAAATTTATGTAAATCAGAGTATGAAATTGTTAAGTTCAACCAGATATAATTTAAAGTATCATGAATTTATTTTATTTGAAATTTCATACAAAGTAAAAAAGTTAGTTAAAACGATCAACTTGATTTTAATTCAAAATTTAATCGCTAACTTTTAACCGGTTTAAATTTAATTTTAAAATTTAAATTTTAACCTTTTCAAATAAGAAAAATAAAATTTATTCGATTAACGATTATTTTTGATAAAATTTAGTTTAATTTCAATTATTCGTAGAAATGTCTCAGACACTGATTTTAAGAATTTAATTTTTTAAATAAAATAAATTGTCAATTTGTATTAAAATAAGCTCCGACGGAGAGGCTAATCTAATTTTTTGGCTGGGCTTTAATACTCAAAAAAAAATTTATTTTTTTTAAACATAAAAAGAGAAAATGGTTAAATTTCACCACAAACTCGATATTTGAGGCTTCAAGGAATATGAATTTTTTTGATATGAAAAAAAAAAATATTTCGCTTTTTGCCTCTACAACAATCTTGCATTTTTGTGAATTTTTATATACACTCATAAAAAAATTTAAAAAAATTTGTTAAATTTGTTAAGAAATTTTAACAAAAACTTGCTTGATTTAAATCCTAAAAAATTTTGTTAAATTTTAAAAAATAGTTTTTTAAACCTCAAAAAAAAGTTTTAAAAAATTTTTTAAAATTTAAAAAAAATTTTTTAAAATTCATTTTAAATTTTTAGAAGAAAAATTGTGTTCTTTGAAATTATTTCTTTATGTGATTTTATCATGAGTCGCGAAATAAGCATCAATAAACGAAAAACTCAGAAGAATTTTAAAGATTCACATTGAATTTCAATTTAATATTCCTATCAAATCAAGCAAATTTTTCTTCCTTTTGATTTTTTCGTACCTGATTGCGCTTGCGAAGTATATGATTTTAAAAAATTTCTTTCTAATAAAATTTACTAAAAATTTAAGAAAATTTCTTAAAAATATTTTTTCAAGTTTAAAAAAAAATTTAACAAACTTTTTTTAAAATTTTTTTTATCAGTGTATAAAAAATGAAAATGTCATTAACCGGTCTTTTTTCTTATACTCTGTTTTATCTTTCATTTCATTCGCCTGCAGTTCAACATTATCACATACGAATTGATACATTACCTCCACATATATTTATTGAGTTAAGCTTGTTAATGTTGTCTGTTTATTTTTCTGTGCATTTCTCTTTTTTTTGCATTATCGGTGCATTTTTTAGAAGCATAAATTATATACTTTATCTAAAGTCATTCATAATTCTGGCACAAATGTATTGGCCTAATTGAAATACTCGCACTCGCTGATGTGATTTATGATTAAAAAATACCTAATGAATTTTATAAAAAATTAGTTGTGAAAATTCTTCACAGTGTGGCATTTAAAAAATCTTGTTATACTTATGACATCGAATATGTTACAATATATGAGAAAAAAAACTCGCCAACATGTGCTTGTACTGATTTGTTTGTTTTTATTTTGTTTTTGTAGGAATGGCAATAAACTTTTTAATATTCCTTGTTACTTATTAAGATCTTGAAATAAAAAATTTCCTCCTAAGAAATTTTTAATCAGTGATAAAAATTATTGAACCAAAATTAATTCAATCATAAGTATTTTAGTAAATTTATCGACATAATCTGAATTTTCTTCATGCACGTTAATCTTGAAAGTAAGCATGACATCCTTTAAATTTCCTTACACCCCCAGACAACAACAATACTTCCAAGAAATCGAAGAAAAGTGGGTGAGAATGAATGTATATGTGTTTTATATACGAAGAAAGTATTCCAACAAGTGGCAACAGAAAGAAGCCGGAAAAATTAAAGGAAAATGAATTTTTCTTCACTTCAACGACAAAATAATTTTCCTTCATTTCATGTTATTTTATAATTTTTTTTAAGAATTATACCATAGAAAGTTTAGTCAAAGGACACATAATAAATCACTAGTATGTGAAATGAAAATACATTGTTGCAAGTGTAAATAATCCACTGTTGCCATATTTTTATAAAGCAAATTATTTTCAAGTTAAGTACAAGGAAAAAATGTAAAACTTGTTTTACACCGCACTTCTCCCTCTTTCTATGGACTCGCATCACCACACTTTATTTAAAAAGATTCTTGTATACAATGTAGAATATTTATAAGAAAATATTAAATAAATAAAAACGAGAAAATGCAACAGGCAGAAACAATCCAGCTCGATGGATCATATTGCAAATGATAGCAGTCGATTTATAAATAGAAATTGTTTTCTCTCTACATTGAAAACGAAGGCAGTATGCTTATGCTTGCTCTTTATTGTTCTTCTCGAGATTTCATTTTTATTCAATTCCAATTTTCTTTGTCGTTTGACTATGCTTATTGACACTTTTCATCATTCACATGGAAAATTTTATTCCACCTTATCTCATTCTCTCAGAAAATCCTCGGCATGCCTTCATAGTACATAAAATAAAAGAGAGAAAAATATTTTTCCCATTCCATTCATTTTTATACCATCGTCAGTAGTTATAGGGATATAATTCAGTTAATCTTCTATCAATTTGCCAATGCAGTGGAAAATAGTGGCAAAGGAAAACAAGTGATTTTTTCTCTTACTGCTATCTATCACTACAATATGCATTCTGTTTATTTATGCTACTTGTATTTGTATGTATGTACGAGTGGTTGTATTCAACCAAAGCAGATATACTCAGTCAGATAGCACATATTTACTCGATGAAAGATTTTTTTCTTCTTTTCTATTTTCTTTTCATTGCAATAATCGTATTGATAAGATACAAAAAGAAAGAAAGTCATGAAAGGGTGTGAGAAGTAAAAACATGTGCCGCTAAGCAACAGTATATTGCAGTCGTGTCTTATTTACTCTCACAGTGATAAAAATATAAAAAACCTTCAATGATTAAAGTGAGACACGTTGTAACGAAGGCAATGTCGTTGAGGAAAAAAAGGAGAAGAGTAAAAATGCGAATTTAAGACGAGAGTGTAAGAAATGAAGAAAATTGATTTCATAAAAGCAGTGAAGCACAAAAAATGACTCAAGAAGAACGTTTTCATATTTTTTTGGTCGGTCTGCTGTTACACCTGTAAATTTTGCCTTCATCATATTTTCTCGGTTGTGTGATTACGCGAAGTATACAATAAATAATTAAATTCTATCATATATCTTGTGACAGGAAAGAAAGAGAATAAAAACAAATAAAACTGGTCTAAAGTTATGTTTGACATTATTTGAATGTAAAAGAATTGTGCTCTTAAATTGTTTCTGTCTCGACAAAAAGTGATTAAAAGCATTATGAAAATATTGCAAATGATAGCAAATTTTATCAAAAATAGCAATAACAGCGTTTGATGACACTTTCTATTAATAGCAATTCACTTTAGTCTGTTTTGAAAAAGAATCTTTATAGTACTAAAGGATGATATAGATCTATATGTAGATTAATAATAATACCATAAATAAGTGACAAATATTTTAAATTTTCATCTATCAAATCAGATTTTAAATGAATAAAAATTGAATTCTTCAAAAAAGATTTAAAATTTTTCTTGCCACTTTTAAAAGAACTCGTTTAAATTATTGTAAGGAATTTTATGATCAAATTTACGGAAACAGAAAGCAAGTTTGCTCTTTTTCAGTAAAAAATGAGAAACATTTGTTTGAAAGAACAAAACAAACACTTTTAATGAATGATAATTACAATGTTTTGAGTGAGGCATGAAATTAAACTGAAGCCTATAAACGAAAATACATAAAGAATAAATTTCTCGATGTCAAACGCCATTACGTCACCCATCACAACGGCTTGTTATGTATAAGTCATTGCTCAAATTTATTTTATATGTGCTCAATTTTTCTGTTCTAAAATTTTCTTTTTCACCTTAAATTTTTCCATGTTTCACTAACAATAAATTTTATTTCTTTTTCAGAAAGGAGAAAAAAAACTTTTTCATTTACGTCAAATTGTTTTGAAATTCAATCAGCAGGAAAAGGGCGGCAAAAGAAGGTAGCCATATATGTATGATATTGATTGAAACACAGGCAAGTTGACCTGTAAATGGAAGCTTGAAAAAAACATAGTGAAACAACTTTGTTGCACACTTACTGACTTCTTTTTGCCAATGACATTTTTTAATTAATGTATTTTAATTGAGGGAAAATAAAAAAAAGGCAGCAGAAAAAAGAGAATCGTAAATGTGAAACTAGTTTAGATTGAATTGAGAGAAACAAAACTATTAATTGAATGATAGCAATTGAACAGCTTAATGTTGTCATCGATGAAATTAATATAAAAATTCATAAGTGAGTGAGACGAAAAAAAAATCAAGAGTGCAAATCGAATATGGCAGTAGATGGTAAAAGAAGTTATTGAATATAAAAAAAGCTCATAGCATAAACACGATTTAAAAGAGAATCATTATCATAAAGTTGTAAAACGTGATTAAAAAAGAGAAGAAAACATAAATTGTTGCAGTGTGACAAGATAATTGTGAGTCGTTAAATGATGACGGTTAAATGACTTTGTGTTATTAACGAAAAGAAGGAAAAATTGTTTTGTAATTTTCTTCACATTGCAATTGTATCATTGGCTTAAACGATCAAGCAAAAGACGAAATAGAAAACAATTATTGCTAATGAATTAAACTCAATAAAATTAAATAACTTAATATATAAACATAAGTTCAGCTTTGTGCCATTAAAAATTACTTATTTGTAAATAGAAATCTCCTTTAAAAATATAAATCAATCCAGAACAAAAACATAAAATGCATCAAACTCCAAATTACGATAATTCAAACGGTGATATGTCGTCAATTGAAGATTCTTCAGACGTGGAGATGCATGAAGGTGCAATGACAAATGGGTCATCGCCCAACAACTCTTCACCTCGCACACCACCGAACTGTGCACGATGCCGTAATCATGGTCTTAAGATTGGTCTTCGTGGCCATAAAAGATATTGTGCATATCGTTATTGTAATTGTGAAAAATGTCGCTTGACAGCCGAAAGACAACGTGTGATGGCATTGCAGACAGCTTTGCGTCGTGCTCAAGCCCAAGATGAAGCACGTTCATTAAATGCTGGAGAAATACCACCGCCTCCTTTACCAAACACAATGGCGCAAATTTATCCATCACGTTCAAATGGTAGCACAAGCAGTAACGGCAGTGTCCAGTCAAGCCAAAGTCCAAACCAAATGGGATCACATAAAATACACAATAATGCACACACTAGTCGAGGCTCATACACATGTGATTCATCTACAGCATCTCCAAATTCACAACATCAGCTACCAATAACACAGCCTCCAATGCAACAACAAAATCCACAGCTAATTCTTCAAGATCGCCCTCCAAATACTTATCAACAGCCAATAAGTCCAAACAGCAATGATCCTGATACACCAGGTGAGTCTTTTTCATATATCTTTATTACGTTTAATTGATTCAAAAATGAAATCATTTAAAATCTTATAACGACTCCGCCCTTTTAAGTATATCAAATTGATGATCAGATTACGTGGGTCAAACATTGACTTCCTTTTCTTATAACTTCTACAATTCATACTGTGAAATATATGATAAATAATAAGAAAGAAGAATGAAAAAAATATTAAATCATTTCTGCAAGCTGCTTCTGCTGCATCTATTTGATTACATCTTTTTTTTATTCTCTTATTCTTATTCTCTTCTACTTCTTAACTAAGAAAGAACGCATATGGGAATATCACGAAGTTTTTGCATTTCTTGAGTAGAATATTAAGAATTAAGAAGGGAAAAAGTAACAACAGGGGCATGCTTGAAAGAAGATGAAGATGAGAATGAATGAAATACTGATTTATGTGCGATATTGCGGCTTATTGAAATTTGTAATTTGGTTAAATGTAAATACATTAAAAGACCATGAAAATCATAAATTATGCTACTCATGCCATTGCTGGTATTCCTTTTTTCTTTACCTTCACATAATAAATTGCAACATTTTTTTGTTCTATAAAAGGAAATTTTACAGTTTATGCCCTCGCATAAGAATATTGTACAATACATTCACTCTAGATTTAAACGCCAATAATTCTTTTTATCCTCTCTTCTGCACCTTCTAACTTGCTCTTTCTTTTTTGATTCATGCCTCACGCTATAGTCTATTGTTTGTGAATTATCATCGGAATTTAAATCTCTGTTCTTTTTTTCCTGAATTCAATTATCCATTTCTAGTCATGGTTCTAAAATATAAAATATTAATACATTGTTGTTATTCTAAAACTAACTTTATAGTTTAGAATTGATCTTTGTTGTCGCTAATTTTTATCAGTATTTCATTTTCTGCATTCAGGTAGAAATAAAATCAAGTTTTTGCTTAAAAAAGATCGATTTCAACGTTATATTTTATGGATAAAATATTACTATGTGTATTTTACAGATCAACGAATCATTTATAAAATTTACTTCCTAAATGTTGATTTTATTAGCTTGTGCCTTATTGCTAAATCAGTCCGAAATAGGCTCTTTAAAAAAATGGACGATTAAACTCAAAAGAGCACCGACGGACTTTTATTAACTTGCTCAATGCACACGAGAGTTAATTTGAGAGAATAAGATTGATTTTCAATAGCATTCTTTTTGTCATGAAAGTTCAAATGAGTAAAGAAAATACGTTGTAGTAAAAAAGGGTCAATGTTTTAATATCAGCAGGCACATGATCGTGTTTTATTTTTAAAGTGATTTTTTTCTTTTCGTAGTATCGACACAGCGCGATTTTCTCTACGCAGGAGGGATAAAAAAACAAAAAGTGTCGATCAGGTGCCTGCAGCTGCTGCTGTATTTTTGATACATTTAACTATAATTTGTGGGTGTGTTTTTTATCAACTAATTTTCAATTAATATACATCATATTTTTTTTATTAAAAACACGTTAAGAATTACAAACTGTAATTTCTTTTGCTTATTCTGTATTCTCTTGTATTTTTTTATCTGAACATGCACTCACTTGTCTTGCACACAAAGCACAACACAAAAAAAGAGTTTCTCGTGTTTCAAAAAAAAAACTGCATTGAGAGGCGCGCTATGTTAACAACTTAAAAACCGTATTAAAAACTGAAATTATAAAGATATAATTAGAGCCTGATAAAATTGCCTCACCGACGTAAGCAGCAGCAGCAAGCAAGTGAGTGAGTGAGAGAGAAGAAAAATTATGAAATGTAAAATATAAAATAAAATGTAAGTGTTCATGCATGTGTACATTGAAATTATGTATTTCTCGCGAAACGAGAGTATGAGAGAACACTAAATTATTTTGCAATTGCACGCACATGAAAAATTCTTGTATGTAGAAGCTTTCTTTCTCTTTTGTTAGTAATTGTATATAAAGAAGAACAAATAATTCTCATTGCCACACAGAATGGATGATGATCAAAAACCCGATTTTGAAGATCAATCGAACGATTATTTTAAAAGGTTTTAAACGCCGTGCATTTAACATTCCCTCATTCGCATGATTTTTTTTTGCAGAAATTGTAGTCACGCAAAGACTTTGTTGTAAAACACAAGAGGGGAAGTGATAGCGAGCCATTTTTCTCGTTGTATTAATTCACCATGTGAAATTAACTCTCTCAAGGATAATGGCAAAGTTTTTTTATATATATATTATTATAATTCGAAACAATTTCATTTAAAGTGAGCTTGAAAAAAAAGTGAAACTCATCCGACAATAGGAAATGCCTCGAAAATTTAAATTTAAAACAAAGTAAAATAAATTGTTGCACAATTTAAACTGAGAGAGCGAGAGAAGGCACATAATTACTGACAAACATGAAATTTTTGTATTTTACAGTACAAATCTTCCACGAAGCTGTCTCATCAAATTGCTCGTCTTTTTCGCTGCTTTTCGAATGGCATGAATTTGTTAGGATGGATGGAAGTTGTTTTTTGTTTCTCTTTTTGTATGCAAAAAGGTTATTTAGTTTAAATTAAAATTTCAGACCGCTTAGAATTTAGACATTTCGAGAACTCACTCCGTAATTTCTATGTTTTGCTTTGCAGACATGGTCAAAAAAAGAAGAGAATAATTGATATTTTTTTCTCTCTCTTGCCCTTTGTCTCTATTCCAATAAAAGTATCAAATGAAACATAAACTTTCCAATTTCCAACATATTATAAATATGCAAAATTGATCTATGTAGCTAGAGATAGAAGAATAAAAGTTCATCGAAGCAAAAGACAAAAAAGAAACAAACAAACTGAAATAACAATAAAACTTGTTTTAGTGACAATAAAGTGGGAATCAATTTCGTGTTTTTTTTAAAATGAAAGAAATTAAAAGGATCATGTACATGCAAAAAAAATATGATGAATGTTCATGATCATTGCTGTGCATTTTTCAGTTCAAAAAAAACATAAAAAGCAATTATGAGATCACAACCTCTTTCATTTCTTTTGATAAATATCTTAATTTATTCATAGTATGTCATGTGTTAATAAAATATGAAAGAACAATGATAAATTATAATAGATTTAATTCAATTATTCAAAAAATATTCTTTCTTACATCTATTAGTCACTAATTAAAGGCTTTGTTTGATCTTTACATTGCAATGAATAAAATTCAAAAATTATGCCGAATATACATACAAATACACATAATTACCTTTCAAGCACAAAAAAAGAAATTATTTTTTCAACATGAATGAATTAACAGACAGAATGCATCATTACCTTAATTGCATTTAACAATTTCATTTTCTTCTCTTTTGACTTGACTTTTTATCTTGACGGAACTTACAAAAATTGTAATGAATAAAATAAGTAAATACAACAAAAACCAAATTAAAATTCGAGAGAGAAAAAATAGCAAATTATCACAATTGAAATTGCAAGTAATTGGACTTTAAAATAGTTGAGTTGGTTGTCAAGGGTTGAATACTTTCACGAAAGGTGAAAATTCAATGAGACCTCCAAAGAGTATTTTTTTCTCTTTTATTTTTCTTATTTCAATTTAATTTTCGTTACTTGCCATTTGAAAGTTTACAATCTTGCTAGCGAGAAATTTAAACGCCTTGCATTCGTCATGCACTAACAATAGATGCCTCCATGATGTGCAAATGGGCGGAATTGTGTATTTATTTCAATTGATAGGTTGTAGTTTTCACATTTTTTTAATTAAATATTTTACACGGTGTGCGCGTTCGTAATGTGATGAATGAATGTTGCTAACTCGAGATGATTATAATTATCTATGCAATTAGAATTGTTGTGAGATAATCAACAGTGATATTAATGATCTATTGAGATTTTGAATGATAATTATAGATAGATTGACTCAATTAAGATTTATTTGCCACACAAATAGCAAATTTAAGAAATTAATAGTGAATGCCACAAAGCCATGTCTATCTTATGCAAGAATAAGCAAATTTAATAGCAGATACATGAGCAATTTGACAAATACTAAATGAAATCACATTAAAATTCTCTTTTCAAAACTCTTTATGCTGCAGAGAAAACAGCCAATTTTTCAATTGAGAAGAAATATAAGCGCATTGGACAGTCAAGGCACGAAAATCGTGTTTGATGTTGACAGATTTGCTTTCCCGTATAACTTTATACTTTTTTTTTATAAATAGTTAGCATAATGTTTTTATTTGAGTATATTTTTACGACAATGACAACAAAATCTATTATTTGCATAAAATCTGAATACTATCCATCTTAATTAATCTCAGAAGGGTGTGATAGTGATATTGTAATTATTTACATGAGTTTGTTCTACTTCAATAAGAAAAAAAGGATCACAATATAACAACAAACATTATCGATGCTAATTTTACCTTGGACTGCTCTGTTAATGTCATGAGCAAACATATGCATGCGAGTCATTTACATTACAATGTCTATACATACTTATTGCTCACTTAAGCTACTTACTATTGAATCCTTCATTTTCTTTCGTTCACAATTGCAATGGATCTTATACTTACTTTTAAAAATCTGAGAACACCCTTAAGCGACTTCTTTCTGCTGTTTTTTTGTGAGAAGACAGACAGCAATACCTTCTCATTCTTCTTTGTACAACTTTTTTTATTCTTTTATTTTTATGCTTTGCACGTATATTTTAATGTCTTGTTTCAATATAAATAATAAAAGTTTTCTATTATCAATTTAATTATTTGTTTTCGTTGTTTCTTTCTCTCTTTACTGGATTATTCTTTAGTAGTTTTGAGAAAATTTTTAATTTTAAACTTTTCTTCTGTTGACAAGAAATAGATTCTTCAAAAAATAAAGTTTCTTCTTGAGTAAATTGAATAAAATAATTAAAAGAAATTTTTCTGATGAAGTTTGCAACGTGTGTATATATAAAGGTGCTCTAGTATTTCATTCATGTGAGAAATTCTTGTGAATCAAATTCATCGACAATTAATTGCAAGCGCATGAAAAATTAATTAACTTGGCAAAAGAGCATCTCAATAGCTTTCATAAAACAGAAATTGAAGTGAGAAAAAGTGAAAATCAATTTCAACAGATCTCTTTCTATAAGCGATTTCCTAAAACATATGAACAAGTACTTTAATCGCTCTAAAAAAACGACGTCAGCGATGTTTCTTGTTTTCAATCAATCATTGATTAAATTGAAAAGAAAATCTAAGAAGAACAGAACGGTAATAAGATGGAAAAAGGAGAAAAGATCAAGGACATTGGGTATTTATTTCATTTTGCACGCTCACAATACATTGAAATGATGATGAAAAGAATTTTTTATTGCAGAAGTCACTTCAATTTTTCTCCCACTCAACAAAACTATCGTCCATGCACATCATGGAAAAATGTGCATGCACACTGCAATCCATCAAATGTTAACGGAATTTTATTGACTCATTTGAAGTGGAAAAGAGCGTGTATATAAGTAGTTGCTTAGCAGTCTTTCTTGCTCGTCTGTATGTGTGCAAGAAGAAAATTTCTTTTATGGACAGAAAAAATCCAAGCAAGTCGAAGGCTGACAAGTACAAAACTAGTAGCAGTCACACAACATTGTAAGCATTCCCCTTCTCTACTACCTACTTCCTTTTTTCTGCATTTCTAGAGAACTTTTTTTCTCTGTATTTTCAAGAAAGAAAATCAATGAATTTTTTTACGGTTCTTACGCAATAAAAAACGAAGAGTGAATGCTAAATGAAATATTTAGTTGCAATATTGTATTCACACACAATTTACATCAGTCAAATAGAATCTTTTTAAAAAAAATATGCACGATGTGAACATCAGAAATGTTTTTCATATATCCATCTTTCTCTATACTATGTTGTAGTTAATATTCGCATATAACTAAGGAAGTTGTGAAGAGATAATTTTCTACGCTCTTTCATTTTATTGCCATTGCAGCAAAAAATATTTTTTAATACCTCTCACTGTTGCAAACTATTTGCAGATGTTAGTACAATTGCAAAAATGGGAAGATCACTACTCTACTAAGTGATTGTAGATTTCACAGCTTAAAATTAAAGCATTAAATGAATAATCATAAAAAAAGTTTATTGAAGCAATAAGGAAAAATAAGTTTAAGTAAATTGCAGTTGCTTTTTTTCCCTGTGTCTCTTCTCAAATGTCAAAACATGTCAAGTAAAATTAACTCACCTCTATAACGCATGACTGAGACATCTGAAAAAGTCTAAAATTTCAGGCAATCAGAAAAAGTGCACGCGGACAGTAAATTGATGCTATAATTAACTGCAGTTCATCTGCAACTCACTTATCCATTCAGCCAGTTAATTTGTTGCAGCGTTGTCATGCGATATCATTTACAAGAATGCTGGATAGTTGAAATAGCTGCAAATACATATTTTATTTATTACTACTTCTGCAAGGTGTTCTGATACCAGAATATAACGGAAGTTACTTGCTTTGCTTTCATATAAAAACAAATAATGTATATGTCTACTGACACAATCAAAATGTAGTTAAGTAGTTAACAAAGACGACATGAATGACAAGAAAGTTTGTCATAATTTCAATAAACGACATTCTATACGATTTTTATTGTTCATTTATATAAGCGAGAATCGCAGTTTGATACTGAGACGTGTTTAAAGAAAATTGCAATCTCAAATGCCTTTTGATTAATTTCTCACCATTAGGTGCCGGTTCTTTAACATCTCAGTCATCTTACTTAATGCCATAAAAATAAACACATTTTCCTTATATTATTATTATGTGAGCAATATAGTGTTTGTTATCTCGCGTTTTGCCTCGTTATTTCAATCATGTCTCATTCTCTCTTCTGCCTGTTTGCGCGCCTTCAACCATGCTCATTTTAGTGAACTAACGAGATGAAGAATACACATTTGAAAATGGCAAGATTAAGTAAAAGCATTACGCATGCATATATGATGTTTTGATATGCGAGCAAGCAAGGTAGACAATCCTAATGATAGTTATTAATCTTATTTTGCTTATTTTTGAATCAAATATTTTTTTATAAATTTATAAAATCGATGGAATTATTTTAGAATATGTAATTCAATTATTTATTTTGTAATTTACGCTTTTCATAATTTAATCCGCTTTGTTTAGTGAAAGGAAAGAGCTAAGTAGAACAAAGGTTGTTATTTTTAAAAGAAACCTTGTGTCTTGAACATAATGATTATTGTTACTGTAAATAAATGAGCTAAATTAAAGTGTGAATAGAATCATTAAAATGATAGCAGATATTGTAAATTTAAATAATAATTCAATTTTATAGTCTATTAAAATAGAAAATTGTGATATCCTTCGATTATATTCTTATATCAAAATTACTACAATTTTTATTGACTTTGGTTCATTAGCCTGAAAAAAGTTATAGCAGAAAAATGAAATGCTGTTGAAATTCAAACAATTAAAAAGATAAAATATGTGCAGTTTCAAATTTTTTATTTTTCATGCATTCAAATGTTTGTTGATTGAAACTGGAACGACGATGATATGTCTCTCTACAAAATCTCTGCCGCTTTCTTTCTCATTCAAATTAACCGGTTTACAGTCGAATGTTGGCGAGAAAAAAATTTAAGCGCGCATTTTTCTCAATTTTTAATATAAATCGGTGCTTTGCAAGAGAGAGAAAAATAATTTTATTACTACAGCAAAAATATTTTTAGCGCATTCTCGCATCATCTCTGTATGCATAAGAGAGTGAAATATAAAAAAGTCAATCTACCAAAGCAGGATTATTTGATTCAAAAAAAACTTGCAAAGTGTATATTTTGTAGCTGCTCAAATATCGCGGGCAATTTACTAAAAAAGTCATTTTCGCGTGTGACGGTATGAATGACCAAATACAAAGTGTATTTTTTGATGTCTGAGAGTGCAGACAAAGGCGAACGCGCGAACAGCCGTCACAATACATAATGAAGACGCACAAGTGACCAGTCTAGTCACAAAGCTATTAAGCTGTGTATTTTGTGTACACGAGCATGTATTAAATATGCAAATAATGTAACCAAGTGCACGAGATGTAAAATCATGCTTTAACAACTTGATTCTTATAATTAGAGTTAATTTTTCTGGATTGTTATTTTTTAATCAATTTATTATGAGGCAATAAAGAATATACTCGATAATAGTATTTTCTATTTCTGTTCATTCTATTCAATAATTACTTACAGTAATGAGTCTTCATTAAAAACTTGATCTTGATATCGACCAATTTAAAAGAAGAGAAAATCAATGCACTGAAAAACTTAATAAATTCTGACTAAGATAGAGATATAATAAAGTTCTTACTGATATTCTTTTCTCCTTCCATTTATGTGTATAATGCATAAATTCTTTGAAAAACAACAATGGCAAAATGTAATGAATTTTAAATAAATTTCAAAAATGTGAAAATGCAATGTGATGCCGATTGTTTTATAACTCGAGGCATTTAACATGCATTCATGTTGTCAAATATCATGGTCGGTATATTTTCAGTAGAATGAAGAGGCGAAAATTCAATTTCAAACTCTCTCACTCCTACTCATTCTTTAATTATTTGTCGCTTAACATGTTGTGATGTTCGATAATTGCTATTTTGTAGCTTCAAGTGCTACTATTGATTATGATGATATGTCATCATGTTTTTCAATGTCTCTCTTTCCATAATATCACAATTGCACTCCACTGAGATTATGTAAATGATTTTTAATTGTTTTTCCATTTTGAGTTTTGCTATGTTGAGATTATTGTCCTATGATTTTATTAAATTTTAATTATTCTCTCATGACAAAAGAGAATCTTTTGACTTTAACATTATAAGTCATAAAAATCCCTTTCATTGCTCCCATCTGCACATATATCTACCAATAATTACAAATCAAATATTAATTCATCAAATTTGCACATTGGCAAGCGTCTTACTAATTTATTGATGCATAAATTCATCCGTACAAACGAGTTATGATTTTGTTTGTGGTTTTTGCGGTCCATTCAAAGCCGCTACTTATTGTTTTTGCAGAAGACAAATTGTAGCAAATGTGAGTGTGTATAAATCACAGTTGCTAGGGTGAGTTTGTATAAATACTCAATTGATTTATGCCTTTTTACGCGTGCGATATTAAATTTGATTTATCTTGAATGCTCGCCATCAGAAGCCATAATTGCGGTCTATTGAAATGAAATAAATTGCTTGATTTGAGTATGATTCGCACTTACTCTGTAAAATCATCATATCACTTCAATGATAACATCGAATTGACATTGTTTTTTTCTTGGTGTGAGTGAGATGCAACAATAGTTAATCATGAGTATTCAATTTGAAGTTTATATACTTTTATATTTTACTCAATTGAATGAATCTCTGTCATTAGCAGATAATTTAAACAGAACATGTCCATTCTTAAATGAATTTTTTACACTATAGATTCATCCAATTGTAAGTTATTGATTTATTTATTTGTATGTTTCCATCAATTTTTAAAAGCTTATTTTGTCACACACATTCAAATACACTTTCATTCAATATGTTCAATTCAAAATGATATAATCCGATTTTTTTATTAAATAATTTTTCTCGCTATATTTCCATATTTTTCTCTCTACGACCAACATCATCTCTTGATATTGCTTCTGTTTCTGCTGCTGTTGATGCTATATTTAGTAATACTTTTTTTAAAAATTGAAATTGAATTTAAAGTAAACAACTTTATTTTTGCGAGTAGAAAATTGGCATGCATGAGTTATCATCGATAGAGCAAAAATGACTATTTCATTCGATAAAAAATATAAAATTAATTATATTTATCTGCAGTTCATTAAACAAATTATTCATCACATATTTTTCCACGATAGAATCAGCGAGTGTGTGAGAAAAATTTGTTTAGCAACATTGTTGAAATGTTTTCTCTTTCCGTTAAACCATTCTCATTGATGAACATACATATGAGAGTGTGGCTGTCAAATTAATTTGCACAAGTGCCTGTAAATTATCACAACAGCACCACCAACGAAAAAAATTGTTTTAAACTAATTTTACTGTATGCATGTTGCATAATAATAAATTTATTTTGTATAATGCATTGATTATATTATAGATCCAAAAAATATCACCAACCATGAACTCTAATTAAATATTCATTGTTTGTTCATCAATTAAAATTTCAAAAAATTGTTGCGAGGCAAATTTTCTTGTTATTTTCACACATCCATACATGATTGTACCGGTGTTTGTACACATATAAATTAGTAAAAACTTCAAAAAAAACAGCTGAATGGTCTGTTGCTACCTAGGTAGGTAGTCGCATGCTGCAAGGACTTTACTTTTTTTACATCATCATTTGTGTAAAAATCCATATGAATGCCGAGTAAAAAGCAAGACAAATAAAGAGTGGAACGAGGCGAGAATAGTCAATAACAATGCATACAATATTGTGAGAGTATGGTATGATGGTGAGGAGCTTTTGTTATTGTTCTTTAAGCTCAACTCTAGCATTTTTTTACGAATAGTACAAGGATGAATATTTTATGCAAGTTATGCAACTACAGAAAGAGAAAAAAAGTCTGATTAAAGCATGAACTAAACTATTCAGTGCAGATGGATAGATGAATGTGGCTTTAATAGTTGTGGCATTGAGATTTTCCCTCTGAACTGTGCTTACTGTATATATAATAATCGGGCAAATGAAGCAAGAATGGAAATAAAGTAAAATTAAATTGGTTTTCTTTAGAAGACGTATATAGGACATAACGCAAATAATTTGATTTTGTTTATTTACACTGGACAATATTCATTTTCATCACCATCCCAACACTCTTTCTCTAGTTACTCAACTATGTTGCAACATTATGAATGCAGAATTTATTGATCCTTGTGCATGTTGTAAACAATTTTCCATTTCATCGACACTTAAACATTCCTGAAAGGAGGAAAATCTGTATATTTTCCAATGACGATGATGATAATGTACTTACTTGTAACTATGGCAATATTTTGCCACAGGAGTATAGAGCATGATGTGGACAGATGAAAAAATTTCTCTCATCCTACTACTACTATGCTTTTCAATTCTTGTTGACAGTCAATTTCCCACTATTGACCTTGAAATTGAGAGTCTGAAACAACTATAAATAAAATATACTTTTCTTTCGTCTTATCTATTAACATCACTCTACATTTTTACCAAGCTCAAGTTTATCTATAGAAGCAAGGATAGTTGTTATTATTGTGTTTAATCAACATGCATTTTTATAAATTTTCTTATTGTATCATTCATAATTCAATGTTTAAAAAATTTCTTTAAGATTTTAGATTTCAAAAGAACCTTGATTATAAATAGTTTCATAAGTAGGTAATTTATTAAAATTAAAATTAATGATTTTTAAAGTTTGCATGTTATATCTTGTCAATCTGAATAGTCTAGCAATGATATGTGAATAAAATTTATTTTATGTAATTTTGTTCTCATTTTATTAAATTGCGATATGTTATCGACTTATCTAGTTCAAGGACGAATTAAAACTTTAATATCAAAAGTTACTTTAAGAGTTTGTTTTTTTACATTCAATAATTTACCAAGAAATTTACATTTTAATGAAGATTTGTTTTTATTCTGATTTCTAATGAAAACCAACAATTTACTTTAAAATCTACAATTTTTATAATTCATCTAATTTATATTGAGAATAATTTAAATTAACACACTTTAATTGGTTTAAAATATTACAAAAAGTATGAACTGAGTCTTTTGCAGATGGTGGCTTTCAAATTTAATGGAAATTTACACACTTTTTACATTCAATAAATTTAACTTGTGCGAGCAAATATGTTTATTCTGATGTCAAAAGCAATTAGCATTTTTTAGGGATAAAAATAATTATCATGTGCAGGTGCATAATCATTAAATTCATCGTTTTATCACAACAGGTGATTTTTTAAAACTAAATTGCTCTTACGCTTGTCACTCAAAGAAAGTTGATTTAAATACGAGTGAGAAAAACCTCAAAGATTCAGTATTGCTTTTAACAACAAACGTCCTCAAGCCATATGAACAATTTATTATTGAATTAATTAGGATTGTCGAAGCAACAAGTAGCAATTCACTCACTCTCTTTTTTATCTCTTTTAGCCACTTATGAAAAGCAATTTCTATGATATAATTTTATTGTTCTCAATAATAGCTTTAAATGAGAACTTTAAGTCTAAGTCTTTCTTTAGGAATAATAAGTATTGATTTTTATCCCCCGTTCCTACATTCATGTCTCGTTATTTATTACAATTTCCTGGCTATTTCATATTTAATCTGATTGCTACACTATACACAGTTTATAAATAGACATTTAATTGTACGTATGTGAGTTCACAGCTCAAAAAATAGTTCAGTTAGAACATGTAGTACATAAACTCAGTGAAATGCAAAAAATCGATAGCAAAAGTTAATGTCATTAAAGCCTTCCGCAAAAGCGACATGGAACTTAATTAGCTACATTGTTGCAATGTATCAAGGTCACACAACAATATGCTGGAATAGATAAATTCATTCTATACTTTTCCTATTGCATGATTCGTATACATGCAATAGATTCACTTCAATAGATGATAGATTAAATTTTATCAGTTTTGAACTTATCCAATGTTATTTAAGGATTTAAAGACAATTTTTTGGAAATTCAAATTGTTATACCTCGTTCTTACAGATATAAGAAGTTACTCAAGTGGCAAAATCAAGTGACACAAAAGAAAACTGTGAGATAAGAATAGATTCACTATAAGTAGAGAAAAATTGATTTTTATAGAGTGGATAGCACTTGAGTTTCACTCACATTTATGAAAAAAATATTATTAGTGTCTGGCAAAAATGAAGATTGAAAAGAAATTTAAAGAAAATACGAAATTTCTTAAATTTTAAACTTTCATCAAATTTTTGACTTGATTATTTTTTTTCATAAATTTAGAGCATTTCAGAAGAAAAGAAAATTAAATTTTATTCTACTTAAATTAAAAAAGATCAATTAAATAATAATTGTTATTTTAAAATCTTTTTGCAAGTTTTTTACTTCCATTCCTTGAACTTTTCCTCACTTGATCTAAATCTATTGTATATGAATAGAGCTCATGCTTATCTCATAATGACAGTACTTAATTGAAGATGAGACTGTAAATGACTTCATTTAGTAAGTTATATGTACAACTGTTGTAGAAATGAAAAATCAATAAAATACGACGACATTGTATGCTTATAAAACATAATTTTATACTTACCAGTCTATCACGTGAATACATTCAAGAACAACTTCCTCGTGCCGTCCGCTGTCAACATATTTTTGCAGAAAGAAAACACCATTGCTTTAATCTCAAGAATCCCATCAAAATCAACTTTAATTTGCCGACAGCAACACTGATATGATGAGGTAGAGAAGTCGAATGAACTTACATGATTTCCATTTTCAGAGAGCAATTTAAATACTTTTTTTTCTCTACATTTGAAATTTAATCCTTTCGGTCGTGTGCCATAATGCTATTGCAAATCTTAATCTGATGTGTCTCTCTCTCACGTCCACTATCGCATACATATCATTTGAATGAATGAAATTTTATTTATAAAAATTAATTACAAACCTCCAACATTGCAATCATCTGCCATGACTGTGATTGACACGTATGCACCAAGAATGAGTGAGTGAGAAATATATATGTGAAGGTGGATTCAATTCCCATACGAAACAGGTCTAAAGCGTACATGCAGAAATCTTAATTTCTTGCCTTTCGTTATTTTGAGGCACAAAGTTGCATTTTGCTGTTGTTTATAACCTCCACGATCGCGAAATGATCGAGTTGGAAATGAGTGAATGACGTTTCCATGAAATCCTTTTTTGATGTCTGTAAATGGTTAAGCACAAGCACAAGGCATGAAATAAAATTGAGTGAAATGCATGAGAAAATCGCTTTATATTATGTGAGTGAGGAAGAGATAGATGGATGGTTTGGAGGGATTAAAATTATATATTTATTCAGAATTTTTTTTTCTTTTCATTTAATATGAAAGTGTTGCGTTGCATTATAATGCAATAAATATTGAGTGAATAAATAAATGAGAAAAAAAAATTATATTTTATTGTCGACGAGTAAGCTTCATTTACAATTACATGCAATTGAAATGCCCTGTCTTTATTAATTATTCTTCACATTATTGCAATTATGAATGGTTGAAGAAACATCTTTGATGTTTAATTTGAATTTTTTTTCTGCTTAATGCATTACATTTTTGCCGACATTGAGTGTTTTTATTGACTTTAATACAAGACTTAAAAAATTAAATTTAATGCATTGATGAAAAATTTAATATTAATTGCAGTTTCTATGCTATAAACAAGGGTAAATAACTTTGTGACTTTTCTTAAAGTTACTTTTTATAATAGATAATGACAAAAAATAATAGAATGTGTCAATCGAGTCAAAAAATGGCCAAATTTGGCCACTTTTTAGGATTAAATTTTTAAAAACCGTTAAAATAATTGATATTTAACCAATATTTACCTAAAATTTCGATGAATTCTCTATTCTATATTACTTATTAGATTGTATAAGTACATAATTTATTAAATTAGAGGCATGAATTAGTAGTAAATTAGAAATAATAGCATATTTTCATTTTGTTTTTGTTCAAAAATTAGAAAGAAACGCCCTCTGGAATTTGAATCGTAGCGGTCAAATTGCCGATTGACACATTCTATTATTTCTTGGATAATGATTATGATAATTTTGGAAAAGTTTTGGTCATATTTTACTTATCAGATGTGATATTTTTAATAGAATAATTGACAATGATAATTTCTTAAATTTTACTAATCGTAAAGACATAATTGACAATTTGTTCGATGTTTTTGAATTAAAATTAAAAGAGTTTTGAAAATACAAAATCATCATCAAAAGTTGAAATGCATAAAAATAAATTTTTGATCAATTTTTCACCCTTGGAAACTTCATTACTTTTTTGCTTGTCTAAATTAAAGTCTCATTTTACATATATGAAAATTTGAATGTCAGAACATTTCACTAAAGAAAAATCGAGTAATTGACAAGGTCTTTTTTTAAAATTTTCTATTTTTACTCACATATACATATTTTCTGACCTATCTGCCTTTCAACTGCAATAAATATGAAAAAAATGCATACAAATATTGAGAAAGGAAATTATGCATTGCATAAAATTTTCTACAATTTGACAAAATTTATCATAAAAAAGCCCTATAAAAGAAATTTTCTTTTCCCTCTTCTTTGCACATATTGTGTGATCAATAAATCAAAGCAAGTGGCATTTATTTCATTACATTCATCATATCATTAAGTCTGAAAATTCTTTTTATATATTTTTTTTGAAAACATAATATCATGTATGCATATTCGGAATAAAGTGCACTATTGCACAATTATTGACAAAAAAGAGTGCAATGAAGGGTGAAATGTGAATAGATAGTTTGTGCATAAACTGCATTCAAATTGTGACTTAAATGAGAAAAGCAAAACAATAGAATGATTTTTTTTTTCGAGGAAAATTGCAAGCTTTTTTGGCATTTGCAAACATTATTTATTTATGCACCTAATATAACATTTATTGATAAAACATCATCAATTTGAGAGTGAGAAGATTGATTGAATGAGTGAATATTAGTATGAGCATAAATGCGTGTTAATTAATGTTCATTAAAATTCAAAATAGTTTGAATATTTATTTATTAATTCAATCAGAACTAAATTCTACTAAAGTCAAAAAATTAAAATTGCAAAAACTTGTTGAATTTTCATTTAACTCTCTGAATCGCTGCCAATTTTAATTCATCACTCACAATTCTTTTTTATGCGCCTCACTATTTTCATAAAATGATTATTTTAGTGACGATTTTTTGTGGTTTTCCAAATTTTTCATTTCCTTTTTTATATTTTATTGTTCTCCCAATTTTAACACTAAATCAATTGCTGCCATCCCAAAATTGAATAAAAAATGCAAACAACAAAACATTTTATTGAGTAAGTGACAAACTTTTTTATCGCATTCTGTCGTTGCACTGGAAATTCTCTCAACAATTATTTTCAGTTAAAAAATACGATATTTGCAAACTAATTCAATGTTTTATTCATGCATAAAAATTGTTGTCATTTTTGCTTTATTTAATTTCTTTCTATCTAGAGTGAAAGAATGGTAAAAATAATTCTGACTAAATTTTAACTTATTCATGGATGAATTGACACAAGAGAAAAAGAATTTGTTAATTATAACAGCTTTTGTGTAAACATGCATTATTTTAGATAGAGTGAAAGGTAATTGACAGAAGAAAGTAAAGGTGTTGTATGAAAATAACTGATGTATGGACATATGAGAAATTCTATTAAAATATTTAATGAGAATTTTTTCACTTAACTCAATTTATGATCTAAAAATTTTCATAAAGAATAAAAAGCTACGAAAAGTGTTGAAAAATGTAATCAAGTTCAAATGAACAATTTAATTATTTTCACAAACACAAATTCACACAAACCATCATCATCATCATGAATTCATTACAGCACGCATGTATATACAGGATATTTGTCATGAGGCATTCATTTTCATTCATTACACTTCCTTTCTGTTTGTTTCAATCAATTTTAAACAATTTTCATCTCCATATTGATCAAAATTTGTAGCCTCCGCGTGCTTGCTTGCTTACTGTTGTGTTTTTATTGTTTCAGTGTAAATTAAAACACAATTGCATTCTCACTCACTCTTTCAATATGTTTGTATGAAAATGGACAAAAAATACAAATTAATTATCAGTTTGCAATAGTCATTCGATGAGAATCGATTTTGATGGTAGCGAGAAATTGCCTAAAACCTTTTTTTCTTTTCACTCTCTTGTCGAATGGACATTTGAATTTGTGCAATTTAACAACATACTGAATGAATGATTGATGCATGCTAAGTTACCCTCATCACCATCTCTATCGTCAACAGAACATTTCTGCTGCTGTTTTTATATATGCAGCATGAGAGTGAATTGTAAACAACACTTTACTGCATTTCACACATCATGTTAATTTCCCATTTCCCTCAGTCGCAATAGAGGTTTGCAACTTTGTAAGTGATGAAAATTGACCAGCTTTACACTCCAGAGTTTTAAATCCTTTGAGTTTTTCACTCTACATTGTCGAATGAAAGAAATATTCAATAATTATTTCAGAAAAGTGTCGCAATCATGTTTATTTTAAACTCACGCTTACAATTGAGGACATATGAAATATTTTTCCCATTGCTCGCAAGTAAAAGAGGAAAAATTGTCTGTTGCAGCACGAATATTTATAGACATTGAAATCGTCTACAATTAATTAGTTACATTTTTTGTAATCATTGAATTTGATC
Organism: Polypedilum vanderplanki; assembly: GCA_018290095.1. Lineage (NCBI taxonomy): Eukaryota > Metazoa > Arthropoda > Insecta > Diptera > Chironomidae > Polypedilum > Polypedilum vanderplanki. The sequence goes on along the minus strand of CM031381.1, from coordinate 5,561,433 downwards.
CGAGTCACAATTTATTACTTATTTCTAGGCGATTTATGAGCTGCTGCGGAATTATTTCGATGCAATTTTTTATTATTATTAAAAAGTCTCGCTCAACATTGGCTTTTAGCTTGGCAAATGTTATATATACATATTTTTGTCACATACAATTTTTTTTGCCTTTTCTCATTGCAAATTAATAATATTAAAATCATAAATTAATTTCTTATGTGTGAAGAGAATAAAAGATTTTATATTACATGGTGAATGCATTTTAAAAGTTACTTTTAATTAAAATTGCATTTCTGTGTATTTTTGAAATATGTATTAAGCGTAGTTAACTATTGCGACCTGCTTGCTTGATCAATCATGGGTTAATATGTGACAATTACATGTAACGTATGTGCAAGCAAGATACTTTTAAATAACTACGGAAAACAATAATTAACACTATTCGTCTTCCATATTTACAATGTTTTGTGCATTGTTAATCAAGAGAGAAAAAAGCAGCAAGTAATAATGATTGTATTGTTTCTTAAGTGGGGGAAATAAGGTAATAATTTTAGTGTTGTATAAACCAATAGAAATTTGAAACGCCTTTTTAATAGAAAAGATAGACTTAATTAATGAGAAAAAAATAGATATTAACTCGTATTAGGCCTGTCTTAATGTTAATTTAATCGATATATTACTGTATCACGATCAAACCGCAAGCATATAAAATCACATTTGAACGAAATGATTATGGTCATTAATTATATCTTTTTTTCTTTACAGAAAAGAGAGATCAATATTGTCGACGAGCTGATGCAATACGAAGCAGAACTGGTTTTGTATATGAAATGATGCCATTCTTTTATGCTTTGATGAAGGCAACAAATAATGAAAGTGTTGTTCTAGAACTATTAAATGAAGGTAAGTTTTCATATCATAATTGAGCAAAATTACATAAGGGTAATGTACAAGGCACAGTCAAATATTCGACTGTGGCAGAATACAATTGGTGGCAGCAGAACTTGCTCAAAGCCAAAACTTCCACGCTTACACTAATGGTATATCAAATTATTTAAACTTTGATATCAAAACCAAATACCAGTGAAGCTCATGTTACAGATCATTTAGAGATCTTATCTTACGAAAAGTTTTTATCAGAACTTTTGAGGAATAATTCAGAGATAGATGTTCCCTCATTTTTCTTAATGCCACTAAAAGGCAATACACTTACACTATTCAATGGAACAATTGTCTTTTCTTTTGTTAAAAGATCACAGCTCAATTTCTGTTCAAAGTACATTATGACATATATATCTTTAGAAAGATATTTAAAATACGCAGTTTATTAAGTTTAAATGAACTGTTTGAAATGAAATTAGAGCAAAAAGAATAATTTAAAATATATTTTTATGTAAAAAGCAAAGCTTCCATGGTAAGCGTAGAAGTAAAAAGTCACTTTATGCACAATTTTATGCAGAAAAACTATCCTACAAAGAGATAATTTTCACTTTGATTTGTTTGTGCATAATTTGTCTTTTTGATTGTATATAGTCTTTATTTAATTTTATCTATCATATCTTATCATAGTTTTATTTGTAGTGTAACAATTTGTTATCATATCTAAATTATGGTGATTTCAAAAATTTTACTATTTATTTATCATAGTAAATTAATTTGAAATTGTCATATTTAATTTTTATTATTCGTTTAGATCTAATTTGGCTTAACTTTAATCTGAAAATTCATGAATTCAACAACACTAAAAAATTGAATAAAAAACAATTTGATCAGAGCACAACCAAAATTAAACCCAAAATTGCAAAAAATTGTAACAAATTGTTATATTGATTCTTGATTCTTGATGTTATAAAAATTACTTTAATTTAATAAAATTATACATATAGGACAAATTGCTGTCAGTGAATATTCCAGAAATAATCCCAGTTTGCAACAAGGAACAGTTAATGCAAGTCATTCGCCAATTGATTTAACAAAAAATGGACATAAAAATTCTACTTCAGTAGAAATTTTAAATAATGATCAATGTTCGAGTAGAGAAACTAATAGCACAAATAGCGATAAAAATCGTTCTAAATCATCTCCAATTAAATCGTATCATATGGATTCGATTTTAAATAGAAATGATTTTGAAAGAAAAGATGATAAAGTTCAACATGAAACTCCCCTTTTGACTTATTCACCTAATTGGTTCTATGAACAAAGTATTTCGAATCAAAAAAGAGAACTTCATAGGCATTTTAATAAAATTCATACTTCTTTTCCAAACTTCCATAATTCTGATTCCCGTTTTTTATTTCCACCAGCACTTTTTCATTTAATTCGTCCGATTTTAAAAGAATCAGATTCCGAAACCGTTTGAAATTTTAATTAACTTAAAATCGACTAATTTTATTCGGTTAAAAATAAAATACTAACTTGGTAAATTTAAGTAGGTTTTTAGTTAAAATTTTGAATTGGTTAAAACTACTGAATTAAACAATCTTAATCAGTTAAATTCAACTAAAATTTTATCGGTTAGTGTTTTATTTTTGATCGTATAATATTTAGTTAAAATTTAGTTATTCGTTAAACTGTTTCGGAGTCTGTAAAAACCTTAGAAACTCATAGTGCATTTTTGGGTTAAAAATGCAGCTTTGTTGTTAACTTTGATAATTACCAATTTTTTTTGTGATAGAAGGTCTCAAAAATTAGCATTTCGAATTATCTGTGTTTTCGAATTATTATCAACAATTATAGCTAGAAAGCACTCTCTGATGTAAAAACCAAAATTCGCAATTTTTCTGCTGTAGTATTAAAAACACAGAAAACAAAAAATCAAATTTCGTAATATTTTTCTGATTTTGTTAATAACAAAAACTGATTTGCGATACCAAAAATGCATTGTGATCCTAATATGAACGCTTTTGTTTAAAAGTATGGTGGAAATATTATAGTTTGATAGTTCTTTTATAAAATTCAATTTCAAAAATAAGTATAGATAGATAGACTCAATATACAAGATATTAATTAGCTAGGAATTCAAAAGAAGTTACATTTGAACTTTATGAAAATTTTGTTATACTTTTTAGTGTGTAAACAGCATTATTAAGAAATTTTTAGGCGTTTAATATTTAATAAGTTGTTTGTGATTAGACTTCGACTAAATATCGTGATTTTCTAAAACTTATTTAGTTTAAAATCATGTATTTTGCACAAATGGTGTTATTGAAAGAACTTTAGCTCAAAATTGAACTTGAACTGCTCTACTCATTACTTTAAATTTACAAATTAAATTTACCATTTTCAAAAGAAGATGGTAGTTTTTTATATTTCATACTTTTTGTGCTGTCTAAGTTTTTAATTAAAATTTGAACTCAGAAATGGGTTTAAGTGAAACAAAGAGGTGAAACAGAAAACTACATCAAATTAAATTTGGTATGATCTCAGAAATGAGTTAAAATTCAACAAAATATGTCAAAATAGAAAGACTGCATAGTTCTAAAAAATTAAATTTATACAAAATTTCTAATCTGATCATAACTTCAAAAACAAATTTGAATTCAAGAATTTCCAAAACTTATAATTTTAGTCTTGCTTATTAGCATATTACTGTCAAAATTAAAGTTGTGTTCTTTTTTTTCTTTCAAGGTCGGAATGCAGTTAATGATTATGCTCATAAACATAATTTAAACTTGTTTGATGGTGAACCAATGCGTCAATTTGGTTAAATTCATCATCAATGCCTACAAAACATTAAATGATATCAAATGAAATCAATGTTTTTAAATTTATAATCACGGTGAGCAAATGCATCTTATTAGAAAATTTCTGCATTAACATCAAAATCTACAAGAAGGTTTTAGTCATAACATGTAAAATTCTTTAGGAAAATGTTGTCAAAGACAAGGTTAAAGTTTGTTTTGCAAAAAAATTTAATCAAATTTTATTTTTCTTTTGGTGTTTGATTCAAAAGCAATAAATCGTAACCAAGAGACTGGTTAACATTTAAAAATTTTAAGCTGATAAAATTGTTTTGTATCTAAAATATTTTGATTTTGTCTGCCTACATATGATGTGATTTCAACAAAATAAATAATTGAAATTTTGCTGTTTAGATTTTCAAGCAAAACTCCATTTTTTTAAACAAAATAAAGATGAAAATATTGAACAAATATAATTCTTCCTATTAATTCGTTATATAAAATTTGATTTTATTATTTAAATTAATCAAATAAAATTATCTAAATTTTAATAAGACACAACTGTAATATAAAAAGTTTAAAACACTTTTTTGGAATTTTTTATTTTGAAAATGTAATTATTAAAAAAATTTCAAAACTTCATTTCGAATAAAATTAAAGTGCCTAAATTTACACATTTTGTGAAATTATTATATTTGCGTAACGATTCTAACTATCTATACATGCATTGAAAATCAACCAAAGTGAAATCAAGAAGTAGGAGAATGTTTTAATCGATAATCGTTACGATTCAAATTCCAGAGGGCGCTATTTTTAAAATTTTAGAACAATAACAATTTTTATTTTGAAGTTCAAAAATTTTGAACAAAAAAAAGACGAAAATGTACACTTATTTGCAATTTTACTCTATTTCATGTTCCAAAATTACTAAATTATTTATTCACTCAAAAAAATATTTAAATATAACTTCTTTTTGACTTGATTGAAATATTTTATCATTTTTTGAGCGAAATATTTATTTTATCAATATAATTGTGTTTATTTTGAAACAATAATGATTAAAATATCAAATTATTCTAAAGAATGGTAATTTTTTATACTTCCAAAAACGTTCATTTTATTTATATATTTTTCATAAATTTTAGGAGAATAACGGACATAATAACATAAGGGAAGATTTTGATCAACAACGGAGCCAAAAAATTAATATCAAAAATTTTAAATAATTTTTGAAATTATTTTGTCAATTTTTTAAAAAGTTAATAAATATACAAAATAAAATTGATTTCATAAAAGTTTTTTAATTTGATAATAATCGCAGGCATAAATACATAAGCATTTTATGCTTTATTATAATAAAATTTCAAAATATAAAAAAAAATTTTATCAACAAGTTTTCTAAAATTTAAATATTTTGAAAAATCGATTGAACATACCAAGAGTCACTTGTTTAAAAATTTAATTATTATTTATTTACAATCATCTAATAATTTTTTTCCTTTATATAGGTAGAATTGCGGTTAACGATTATGCTCGAAAACACAATTTAAATATGTTTGACGGAGAGCCTATGCGTCAATTTGGCTAAAATTGCTATTTTTAAATGTTTCCTTTAACAAATAATGAGTTTATTCATAAAAGTTTTCCCATTCCTTCATTTTAGCAATTTAGAAGGATTTTTGATTCTATTTGTCTAAACGTTTTTGAAGGTTCATAAATCAACTACATGCTCGACTTATAGACAAAATGGTTCCCAAAGAAAACTCATTATTTGTATTGTGGTTTATCCTTGAGTTGTTTAAGTAAAAGAAAGGAATTGTTATTGAAAAAAAATATTTTTTTTTTGATAATTTTACATTCCTTTATTTTGATCAGTCATTGTCGTTTTATAATGACAAATAAAATAGTTTCCATTTTAAGGGAACTATTAAAAACAACTCTGGTTTTACTACACATTTTCTCGTAAACCTTATGACGCTAAAAAAATGAAGAATCAGAATGTTAGCTTATATAAAAAAGGCTCTTCGAGAATATTTTTTCCAAATACAATGGAAAAAATCCACTGAAAAGCCAGAGGCCTAAAGAGTAAAATTTCAATTAAATGAGAAACAAACAAATCAAATTTGCAGTTTATTTTTTTTGGTTTCATCAAGAAGTTTCAACAAAAAAAATGATGAAAAATAGAAAAAAGTAGGGTAAAAGGACATAATTCGAGACAGAAAAAAAATTTTACATAAATTAAAATTTCAAAGTTTGTGACCTCTTTTTTGTTTACAATTTTGTTTTGCTGAAATCTTGAGTTTTAAAATAATCTTCACTTCTAAAAATTGGTTCTTAACTTTCATAAGTAAAAAATGTAAATTCACTAAAATATCAGCCAAAATCTACAAGATTTCAATAAGGTTGGAATCAAGAAAAAAATAAACAATAATTATAAAATTTCAAACGTCTCCTTAAACATTGTAAATTTTTTATTTCCATCAATCTTTTGAAAATTTTTGAGTTCTATAATCAATGATAAAAATCAAGTCAAACATTAAAATTCAACAAATGTAAAATACAAAATAAATTTAATTTCTAACAGAAAATAATAGGATATTTCATTGGTTTTTTTTATGATCTTTTTTGGGTTACTATGAATCAATTTTAAAAACTTGATAATTATAAATAATTATGCTCTTTCAATTCGATCTATTTGAAAATTTTTCTAATTAAATATGAGCACAAATAATAAGAAAAAATTAATTTTTACTTTTAATACTGCAGTGATGTATAAAATTCTTTTTTGACTTTGTTTAAATACCAAAAAATCTCCATTAGAGTTTTATCATATAAAACTAAAACAGCCAATGAAAAATTCTAAAACTTTTTCGATTTATAATATAATTTTACTACCAAAAATTAATGCACTATCAATATAACAAACTATTCATAATTTATGTAAAACATCAATAGAATTTAAGACATTTTTCCAATTTCACTGAAAATTTTATAAAAGAGAAGAGAAGAAAATGTTTGTAAGGTAGGGCCATTACAAGAAATCTTTGAAATTTTTTATCTTTCACCATAATAATTGAAATTGTTTTGCTTATCTCTTACGTTTAAAAAAATCAATTCAATAGTCAGTTGTTTAATATGCGAATAAAATTTACTCAAATAAAATTAGTTTTACATTTTGTAAAAATTTTTTTGGTTTCACTAATGAATTAAAATTTTACAAAGATTTCATGTAATTTCCTACCTACATTTTTTATTTTTAATGTTAAATATTCTTAATGATTAAATATGCAGCAACGCTTTGTAAGAAATGAAAACTTTTGTGAAAGAAATATTATTATGAATTTATTAGTCTAAGTTATAATTTTGAGCGATTTTTGTTATAAAAAATTTCAAAAAATATTAAATAGATAATTATTAAAGTTAGTTTGCTTACCATGTTAATACAAACAGTCACTTTTTTCAGTTTGAATATGAAAAATTTTAGTGATAAAACTCATTTTGTTTAAAACAGAAAAAAAACTTTTTTGTTCAATGGAGAAGATGAAACTTTGAAGTACAAACAAAATATTTACTTTTCTCCCAACGCTTTTAAAATTCTATTCATTTGAAATATTATTTGACTTTAAAGAAACTATCCTTTAATAAAAAGTCAACAAAAAATTTAAAACAAATTTCATAAGTTTGAAAATAGAAACAAAAACAAATGATAAATTATAATCCTATGATAAATCTTAAAATCTATTTGTGATTGCCGTGATGAAAAAAATAAAAATAATTTTTAAATATCCCGCTGTTCGATGCTTCTCCATATTTCCATAAAATTTCAAACTAAACATTTTAAAAAAAGATCCAATTTACTGTAAATAAATTAAATTTAAAATTATTAAAATAAAAAAATAAACTAAAATTTAAAAAAAAATTTGTGATCAAAATCAATTTTTAAGATGAAAATTATAAAAAAGGATTTTAAAAAAATACTTAATAAAGAAAATAAAAAAGAACAGAACATTAAGAGGTGCTACATAATTGATAAGATGTAGGCTTCAAAATATTAAAGAAATGCAAACTATTTTTACATAATGAAAATTTGAAGAAACCACAAATGAAAAGAAATAATTAGTAATGAAAAGAAAGCATAAGATAAAAATTTGAGAAATTAAATGTTTTAAAGTGCTGTTGAATTATTTTTATTTAAAACAGTTCTTTTGATAAAAATTTTGATTTTCATGTGAAAAATTTTAAATTTTTATTTGAAATTTTTAAAATTTAAAAACGAATTTTTTATGAATTCTAAAATTATTTTTTTGTTCCTTAAACAACATAACAAGTTAATTTTTCATAAAAATTTTATGAAAATTTTTCAACTTAATTTTATTTTATCATAATATAAAATTTCTCACATGAAAATTATAAAACAAAAAAGCCATAAATTTGTCAATACAAAAATGGAAACATTATGTCAAAGCTTCTTATCATATTATTATCTAGTTTAATTCAATTAAATAAAGAGAAAATTGTTGTCAAATTTTTTGAGATTAAGAGATAAGACAAATAAAAACTGATTATTGTAATTTTATTTATAAAAAGAATTAGCTCTAATGAAAAAATAGCTCTGATTAAATATTTCTTTGAGTTATGGAAATTTTTAGAAGATCTACTAGTATCAATAAAGAAAATTAAACATTAATGTTTTAATAAGTAGCGGTTTTTTCATTAGAGTTATATTCTATTGAATATTTATTTTTTAGGTTATAAACTATTTCTTTCAATTTTCTTCAGTTTATCTTTTAGAGATCCAAAGGAATAATTTATATGACTCGAGTGATGGTCCAAAAACATGTTATTCTCATCATCTTTCATCAATTATTTTACACATACTAAATATTTTGAAAAATCAATCAGAAGAAAAAGGAAAATTTGGTTTATATTTTTAAATTTTATAAGCAATTTAAAAGAGTTCACCAATGATTGAAAAATAATACTTCAAAATTAGAAATTTTAATTAGGTTGGAGAAAGTAATCTTAAAAATGTTCGTATACACTTTAACAATTTAATAATTTTCAATAAAGCTATAAAAATTCAATTTTAAACAACATAATTGCAAGGTTTTAAATTTCTTATTGTTAAATTACAGGTTTTAATCATCAAGAAAACTTTATTGTTCTAATGGTCATCCCCTATAATAGTTTGCATTGTATTTTTTTCAATGAATTTCTTTCATACTTTTACAACAATTGACAAAGACGACAACTGAAAGACTTTTTACGATTTTTTCATATCCTCTGTCATTCATCGTACAGTTCTGAGAACAATCAAAAATCTTCGTTTTTTATAGTTCCTCTTTCATATTTTTTCCCATTTCAATTGCAATAAAGGAGTTGAAAAATCGTAAAATTTCGCTAGAAAAAGGACATTAAATGTATGAATTTTATGATCGACAGTTAGCGACTTTTTTTGCTCTTCCTTGAAATTAATTTCTTTCTTGCAGAGTTTCCAGGGGAAAATAACTATGACGAAAGATGCAAAAAAACGAAAGCAACGAAAGAAACGAAAAATAACGAAGGTAACGAAAGCAACGAAAGTAACGAAAGATAACGAAGGTAACGAAAGATAACGAAAGTAACGAAAGATAACGAAAGAAAAACGAAAGATGCAAAAAATAACGAAAGATGCAGAAAAAAACGAAAGAAAAAATTTCTTTCGTCATAGATATTTTCCCCCTGAGAGTTTCAGAATTTTAGGATTTTTTTGATAAATTTCTGCAGTTGCAGACGAATACAAAAAATATTAATCAGCAAAGAACTTTCAGTAGAAATTTATGAGCAACAAAATTTTATGAATTTTCTTAAACTTTTGCTGACATTTTAAAAAACTTATTTTTATGACTTTTTTTCACATTTTATTATTATTTTGATAAAAAAAATTTTTTATGTCATTGGTTAGAGATAAAATTATTGAAGTTGTTTTTCTTTCAGTTGATTGCATCACGAAAATGTCATATAAACAAATAAGGTAAAATTTTCAATCACATAGTGAAATATAGATATCAGAATTACAAAGGATTGTTCAGTTAAATAATTAATGTGACCAATAATGAAAATTCATAATCGTCACCCTAATACAGAACAGAAATGTACATAAACATGCTGTCATAACATAACAAGAGATGACATGACAAGTTTATGCATATCAAACGAAAAATACATTGAGTATCGTCATCATTATTATTGTTTTGAAAAATAATTTCTCTCTTCTTTTTATACTCATCACAGACAATGAGCCAAATGATTGAAATGGACAGTGAGTTGAGTTTACGCTGGAAATTGAAAAACAAAATTCCCCAAAGTGATTTATTTTGCATGCATGAATTACCTACTGGTCTGATTTGTGTTTGAGTGCAAAATAACAACGCTCGATTGCACGAATGAATGTCAATTTGTAATGTAATCAGCAACATCAAAAGAAAAATCCTTCATCAAATCCCTCAATTCACAAAAATCTCTGTTTGTATGTGTGTGAATTAATTTTGACAGTTTAACATCAAAAGAATGAATTATCGAGTGTGAAAATGTGTATGTTTGTAGAAATTGTTTTTAAATTACCTCCTACCACTTCTACAATGAATAATAGGTGGACATCTATCTGCATATGCATGTTTATACATACGAGTCATATTGCAAAAAGGAAAAATAGATAGAATGGGAAAAATTGAGGATTTCATTTCATTCGCAATAACGCTCATCATCAATACATAGATTAAATTCCCATTGCAGAACTCAAAAAATCCATTCAATGCCTCGCGTGTGTCATCTATTTTCAGTTTATTTTTTGAAAATGAGGTGTCATAGCATTAGCTGTCTGCCTTCAATAACGACAAAATTTATTTGTGGATTTACATTCAAATAACTCTCATTTCATAGATTTCTAAGTGGATTAGAGTTTTATAATTTCAAAATGCGATACACGTGAAGATGAATGCATGCATGTATGTAGGCGTATCAATTTCAAATTGACTATCCAACTCTTATTGCTGTCATTCATTCATTTATTCACTCTTGGATCTTGCAACAAATAACTATCTCATAAAAGAAACTCAATAGAAAAATATACAAATACAGAGAATTACGTCGCTTGTCTGATTCAATTAGTCTGCGTCATAAAATACACTCTTCCTGCATTACAATTTTGTTGCGAATAAAATAGTAGGAATCAATTTTTCGTGTCATTTCTCTTTTTCTTCTTAAACATTTTTTATTATTTAAATAGATTAACATGCATTGCACATTTCATCCTTCTTCTTTGCACTCTATTTTATTTATATTTTATGCACAACACGCAAGTTTTATGAGATATTTTTTCTCTTTTCTTAATGAATTGAATGCTGGTTGAGTGACTACATTGAGTTGATTGAAAATTTAAAATATGAATCATTCAGACTTTATATACCACAATTTATCATTCATATCTTTATTTCAATAACAAATTGTTACTGATCATGCATAAATGGCTTCATAAAAAAATTAAAACTGAGCCAGTTTCAATTTCGTCTCACTTTTCGGATCATAAAATCAAAATAATCATCAAATGTTTATGCTTGAAATAAACACTCAGAGTTCATACAAAGTATTTAACTTCAATAAACGTTCTCATACTTTGTACAATGACTAAACCATTGACATATTTTTGCAATTTGATATGGTTCTAAAATTGGTAATAATATTTGGAAATTAAAATTACCATTTGACACCAAGTAAGAGACTGTAAAAATTGTTTAACGATAAACAATAAAATTTAATTTTAGCTTTAATATTACGTCATTCATATTGCAACAAAAAAGATGCTTCAGTAAAAGTAATAAAATAATGGCGATAATTGAAAATTGCACCTTCCTTTTTTCGTTCGTTTGCATCAATAGGCATAACCGACTGTAAAATATCTTTAATTTTCTGTCTGCGGTCTTGTGATATTCTTATTTTATTATTATATTATTGCTGCACATTTCTCCGCTTGCTTCGACACAAACAATGCATTAAAAAAGAAATGATTTATGCTAGCGACTCATAAGAAAGCAAATACAATATTCATCGTATGCATGAATACTCTACTATGCTATTTCCCATTATAATTCTCTCTCGCGTTGACAAAGTCTCGCATTCTGCATTCAAAAATTAAAAATTATTAAGCCAGATGAGAAATTATTGTACCATCGATAAAACTAAATGCGAGTGAAAATTTAAAGTTCATAAATTTCATAATTAATAGTGAAACGGAGACTGTATGTATAAATTAATTGGCTATCGTATTGAGAAGATCACATTGCAACTTAACTTCACTACTACTACACGTCGATCGATCTGTTGCACCACATGTCGACATGTGAGCACTTATTTGCATCACGAGAATAATTTTTTCTTCTCTCTTTATATTTTTACATTGAACACAAATGCGGTAGATTTTTACTTTTCTCTCTTTTAGTTCGTATTTAGCGGTTGTCGAGGACATATCATTCTTTCTCTTTTTGCGCACAACTCGTTGTGTCGCCGTGTGAAGCGAGAAAAGGAAGAAACTTTCGTTGTTGAGCACGTTGATTGTATTAGTAGTGAACAAATACAATCTAAGATTGTAAGATCACTTCCAAGGTTTTTTGATGATGAGTGAGCAAAAGAATAAATCGAAAAATTCTTTGAATATAAACAGAGCGACACCATTCTGTGCTCGATGTCGAAATCATGGACTCAAATTGAAACTTAAAACTCATAAACGATATTGCCGTTTCCGTAATTGTTCTTGTGAAAAATGCAACTTGACAATGCAACGACAGAAAATTATGGCACATCAAACAGCAATGAGAAGGGCAATGTTACAGGATGAATTAAGAAACCACAATTACAATCAAAATTTTAGTAATAGCAATTTCAACGATTCTTTAGTCACTTCTTCATCAACAACTTCTTATAATCATCATCATTCACAGTTAATAAATCCTCAAGGACATCAGAACAGTTCGAGTAAGTAAACTTTTGAATCGCAATTGATTTATTTTTGAAATATTAAGAATACTTTGTTGCACGATTCTCATACATTCATTATTATTCATTCATTCACGATGTTTATATTTTTGCTTTGAATGTTTAAATACTCAATCTGTTGATTGCTCTCTCACTGTGTGTATATATTTTATATGCTTAATAAATGAGAACAGAAATAATATTGCAAGGGCTTTCTCTCGACATTCTCTCTAATGAATTTAATAAATAAACAACAATAATTATTGATAAAGCGAGTATATATAATAGCTAAATAGATACAAAAACGTGTTTATAAAAAATTATAATAATTTCAAAGCTGAAATGTCAATGAGAGAAAAATAAATAAAGGAAATCTTTTGTACGACAATGAAAAAGAAAAAGCGAACTAAGTCTTTTCATTATGAATTTTAAGTGAATTGTCTTTGTATGAAATCAGTTCATAGCCAGCATGCCAAAATTTTATAGACTAAACATAAACATTGAAATTTAAATGATAAAATAAAGTTTGTAATTACTTCATTTATTCATATTAAAGACTTTTCAATACGGGTTGAATTCGCAAAACTTATTAAATTTCCTAAAATAAATAGTTCATCAAGGGGAAAATCACTCGGGCAACGAGCGACATTTTTCCTTGTTGCGCAACAATTAGCAACGTTGCGCAACTCGGGACAACGAAAAGATGTCACATGAAACAAAAAATGTTGCACGACATTTGAATTTATAAAATTTTCTTCTATTCTTATTTCGCTAATACTCAGTTGGAAAAAGAATTGAATTCCAAGTATTTTGATATAAATATCAATAAATTTGATCAAGCATTTAACTCAAAAAAGAAAAATTTTCAACATTTTGTAAATGATTTGTTTACATTTTATGTCATTGTTTACAAATTTTATGAGAAAAATGTTGTGTGTCGGGCAACGAAGGGCAATTTTTGTTGCCCCAGTGATTTTCCCCCTGTAGTTCATAGTAAAATTCAAAGAAAAATTTTCAACTGATTTTGTTGATAGATTACAGACATTTAAACAAAAACAAACAACTCTTTGAAAAAGCAAATATCTGCATAAATACTGTAGTACTTTTCACTCAAAAACTGAATTGAAAAACAATAAAATTTGCAGTGTATAGATATAGCTACTGCAGTAAATTACTTGTTTATTTTGATGAATTTTATAAGAGAATTGTGATGATGACAATTGCTATGCAAATAGTAATGAAACCTATGATTGTTCAAATTACAAATTAACACACAGAACCCGCTTGTTCAAGTGATAATTTTATGGGTAGGAGGATTTGTGTGTCTTTCATTTAATTCAGTATTTTGATTGTTTTGTAATTTCTCCAAAAAAGAGAGAAATGATATAAAAACAACAACAATATTGATTCTTACTCATTGCTACTACATGATATTATTATATTCAATGCATGAAAAGAGATGGAAGTAAATATTTAATTACCACAACATTTAATTTAATTTGTCGAGTGGAAAATTGAGAGTGAAAGAGGAAATTTATTGTCGAGAACTTTTTCATCCTTGCACATAAAAAATTGTTCATTTGCATTCTCATTCGTTGTCTTGTTTACACATTTTACTCTCTTTATTTTTCCAACCTTTATCCTGCAGCTACTGTTAGGTATTACTACTTAAAGAGTACACGACGACTTTTATTTGCATTTGAGAAAGAGAAAATCTTTTTGGTAGAAAGAAATTCTTTTTGTTTTTGCTGCTGCTGAGGTTGATGGGCTTAAACATTGCATGCACACAGTACGAATGAAAGAAAAGAGAGAAATTTACGAGACTAGAATTGCCTGCATAATTGAAATGTAAACCACACACTCACTCATACACAATATACAAAACTAGGAAATTTTGTTATGAAATTTAAAATTCTGTGTATTTGTTGTTCTCCCATGCGATCAATAAACGTCTGCTACAAAATTCTTTAAATACTGCCATGACCAAATTGAAAACAATTTTTTTTTTCAAAAAATGTTTTAATCCTCACATTGTGTGTGATTTTTGTAAAAACAGAAAAAATCGAATTTTATTGTTTCATTTCATTGTAGTGGAAGAAATTTCATTTTTTAAATCTGTTATGCAGATTTGTTTATTAATTGATGAAAATTCAATATGTGAGTTTTAAGCTAGAATTTTACAAAAATAATTTAGTAACTAACTGTTAAAAATAATTAAGTGGATATAAAAATTAATCGAAATTAAAGAAGAATTCTATGTAAATTACAATAAATTGCTATAAAATTTGAATAAATTTTTAGGAATTGAAATATTAAAGAAGCCAAATAAATATATTGAAATTTATTTTCCAAAACAAAAATTTTAATAAAAAGAGTAAAACATTTTCATAGAGAAAAAAATATCTTGGAATTGAAACAATTTTATTGAATCCATGGTAAAGTTGAATTCTTGTCCTACTGAACGAAATAAGAAAATTGTTTGGAAATTTTTACTATAAATAAACTTTATAAATTACTTAAGCATGCAACAAATTATAAATGAAGCGTTATCAAAAGACACAAAACATGTCAATTAAGTTTCAAAACCACATCAGACTGCACAGTGGGTCAGAATTAAAAAATTTGTGCAAAAAATATTTTTAAAATTGCGAAATTTTGTAGATTATGATTAGACCTTTCTAACAAGCATAATTTTTAATTTTCGGATGAACCGTTCACGAGATATAGCCTTTTTTGTGCTTCAGCTATAATTAAATTTTTTAACATTTTTGCTCTCACTTAAAATGCTTTAACTTTTTTAAATCGTTATCAATTGTTCTCAAATGACTTTTAAATGATAGAAATTTGTATAACGCACATTTCGATATACTATTTATACTATTTTTGTTATAATATGTGACCAGTAAATACATTCGAATGCTAAAATTTTCTATTTTTTTCCTCATTGTACCCTCTTAACTTTAGTCAGGTGCGCTTAAAAAAAAAAGAATTTTTTAAAATTTTTACGTCATTTTAAAGAATTAAACTAAAACTACGAAATAGCAAAGTTTCAAATTTTTTGATTGAGTAGTTCCCGAGTTCTGCCATTTTCTTTCTAAGATGAAACGAATTTTCACGATTTTTTCATGTTTTTTCGTATTTAGAAAGCTATAACTTTCAAACCATGATAGTGCGGATTATGAAACTTTCCTATATTGTAGCTCTAATCAATATCTATAAATTGACATAAATTTTTAAAAATTTTTTTGCAAGCAACCCTTTGTTTAATCAAATTACTAAATCTTCCTTTTCAATTTTTTTTAAAGAAATGCTTATAAAAACTTTTTAAATAACTTTTATCAAAAATATTCTTTTTGTATATTGTTTGTATTTAAATTACTAATTTTTTAAGACCTTTATCATAAAATTGGTTGAAAAATAAGCTCACTATATCCAAAAATCCTTATTTTTTATATATGATGAGCTTAAATAGTGCATAACTCGGTCAAAACTTGTCCGATTGTATTGGTTAAGGTCTTGTTGAACAGATATTGAAATTTACTTAATACTTATAAAAAATTTTAAAGTGATTTAAACTGTTGACTTAGCAAGAGAGGCATGCAAACCCAAAGTGACCAAAAAATGCTCACCAATGTAGCGTCAAAAATTAAATTTTCATTTTTTAACTCAAAACAGACTTTCTCAGGTAAATTTGGGTCAAAAAATACGAAAAACGCAGAGATTTTGTGAAAAAAGTTAACTTTGACACCGGAAACCCAAGTTTTTTAAGATTACACTTTTTCGTATCTACCGGTGTCAAAGTTAACTTTTTTCACAAAATCTCTGCGTTTTTCGTATTTTTTGACCCAAATTTACCTGAGAAAGTCTGTTTTGAGTTAAAAAATGAAAATTTAATTTTTGACGCTACATTGGTTGAGCATTTTTTTGGTCACTTTGGGTTTGCATGCCTCTCTTGCTAAGTCAACAGTTTAAATCACTTTAAAATTTTTTATAAGTATTAAGTAAATTTCAATATCTGTTCAACAAGACCTTAACCAATACAATCGGACAAGTTTTGACCGAGTTATGCACTATTTAAGCTCATCATATATAAAAAAATAAGGATTTTTGGATATAGTGAGCTTATTTTTCAACCAATTTTTATGATAAAGGTCTTAAAAAATTAGTAATTTAAATACAAACAATATACAAAAAGAATATTTTTGATAAAAGTTATTTAAAAAGTTTTTATAAGCATGTTTCTTAAAAAAAATTGAAAAGGAAGATTTAGTAATTTGATTAAACAAAGGTTGCTTGCAAAAAAATTTTTAAAAATTTTATGTCAATTTATAGATATTGATTAGAGCTACAATATAGGAAAGTTTCATAATCCGCACTATCATGGTTTGAAAGTTATAGCTTTCTAAATACGAAAAAACATGAAAAAATCGTGAAAATTCGTTTCATCTTAGAAAGAAAATGGCAGAACTCGGGAACTACTCAATCAAAAAATTTGAAACTTTGCTATTTCGTAGTTTTAGTTTAATTCTTTAAAATGACGTAAAAATTTTAAAAAATTCTTTTTTTTTTAAGCCGCTAGACTAAAGTTAAGAGGGTACAATGAGGAAAAAATAGAAAATTTTAGCATTCGAATGTATTTACTGGTCACATATTATAACAAAATAGTATAAATAGTATATCTAAATGTGCGTTATACAAATTTCTATCATTTAAAAGTCATTTGAGAACAATTGATAACGATTTAAAAAAGTTAAAGCATTTTAAGTGAGAGCAAAAATGTTAAAAATTTAATTATAGCTGAAGCACAAAAAAGGCTATATCTCGTGAACGGTTCATCCGAAAATTAAAAATTTATGCTTGTTAGAAAGGTCTAATCATAATCTTTTACAAGTTTCAGCAATAAAATATTTTTTGCACAAATTTTTTAATTCTGACCCACAGTCGACTGTCAAAAAATGATAGAGAAGAAAAAGGATAATTTAACGTCATACACGCGTTAATTTTAACTTGTTGCTACCGAAATTGTCACCAAGTGAATAAAGAAGGGCAAATGACAAAACCAATAAACCGTCTACACGTGATAACAAGTGTAGTGCTGTTTGCAGCTGAAAGCAACAATCAATTTTCCCACTGTGCGGTGATAGCATTAGGAAAATATTTCGTGCTCAGAAATAATAAGAAAATTGTCACCTTTTTTAATTCTATTCTCAGAAGAGTGTGTATGTAAATAATATTTTTATGCCAAAGCATTAAAGGTCGTTAGTATGAAAAAAGGGTAACCCAGATACAGTTATGCATAAGTTCAAGTACAGTGCCATCAAGTCTCGTTATTTTTATTTAAATAATTTCTATTTTTAATATAATAAAGGACAAACAGATGTTTAATATTACAAGGTCAGGTTGCCAGAAAACAATTATAGACGCACATAACAGAAACGTGATTGCCGAATAATTCAGACAGAAAAAATCATAATACCAATTCTTCGTTTTTCTCTCACCCAAAACCTCACAATTCTTCTACTTTGTTGTTTTCATTCTTTCATTCGATGAAAATGGAATTTTTTCCTCATCCCTTTTCCGCTCATTAACCCAGCAACAGTTCACCCGCTCAGCTCTCTTTTTCTCTTCTTGCTGTCTCCATTCACTCACATAAATGAAATCAAATGAAACAAGATGTCTCGATGTGGATTACAATTTGTCCTTGAAAAAAATTTTCATTAGAGTTTCTTCCTTATCAGCTGTTTTTATATCATTGTTCTACTTTAGAGAAGCAAAAATCATCAGTAGTAAGTAATAGCATATTGCTATATTTCCTTACTTGCTTGCTCATAGTTTTTCCATATACACATTTTCTCTCTATTTCATATTTATGTGTGGTATATGTATGTCTGATTGTATGCATGTGAAAATTATATTGAGGTTGGTTATGGTTATATCACAAGTCTGTTGTCTACTCAATATACGAGAGCTCTGTCGTCAATTTCATTCAGTTCAATAACTTTATAAATTTTATCAAACGAGGTTAGTTGAGATATAAAACTTTGTTGTTACTGATTCAATAGAGAGAGAATCTTTGCGTCACTTTTGCTGAAACAACAAAAAGATTATTGGATGACTGCTGACAAATGCTGTAATAATATTTACTTACAGATGGCAATACTTTTGTATTCTCAGCAAATTTCATTTCGTAGAAGCTGGCAATAGCGCCTATGAACTTAACATTTGAAGTCGTAGGTCAATGGGCAATCGTGCAATAATTTATATCATACAAAGGAGTAGAAACTGAGTGAAGATTTAATTTTTATAACAATATGCATTTTATTACTCCTTGAAATTAGAAAATTTCCTGTTTCTGTCATCAAATCTTTTTTTATGCTTCTTACTATGTATTATATCTATCATAATCTTCTCGATGGCCATAACAAGTTGCATAAGCAAAAAAAGAAGATCTGTCATTTTGATTACATCATTTTTCTTTCTCATTCACAATGTACTTATAAAGAAAAGAATAAGGCAAAAGTGAAGAAAGGATTAAATTGATGCCGAGTTCAGTTTCATATTGAATAAAGGCACTATTTTGAACTTGAACACATAAGACAATGATTAATGGTCTACAGCCTTAAGCAAATAAACAATTTATCATGTGGCTTAATTGGCAAGCAATCAACAAATATGAAGCTCCTGAATCAATTACATTGGCAGAAGTGATCTTTAATAACATTTTTTATGATGAAGATTTATTAATTTCCTTTTATCTGAAAAGAATGCAGACGATCTTATTTTAAAAATTGCACTTGTTGTGTGGTTCGTATATAGGTATTTTTAAATTTCAGAAACAGATGAATGAGAAGTTTAATAAAAAAAATATTTTGCAGAACATTCTTTTAGGGTTCGGCAATTGCATGCATACTTGACTGGTATCCGCAAAGTAACTTGACTAAATTCATGCAAGTTGACTTAAAAAAATGTCGCTTATTCATTTGAAATCTTATTTAATTTTGTAAAAACTGCAAAATTAAGAACATTGACATTCATACAAATATGCAAAATATTGACCAAATTAAACAGAATTTTGAATGAAATAGAGAAATTTTTTGTAAGTCAACTTGCATCCATATAGTCAAGTAATTATGCTCATACCAGTCAAGTATGCATGCGAGTGTTGAACCCTATGAAAATTTGATTCGTATGCAAAAATATCTCATTGATATTCTTATACTTATGCAGTAACTATATCAATTGAATTTAATTGAATAATTATGTAAACGAATCACTCAATATCAATTAAAGAAAATGTGAACATTTTAATGCTCTAATTTGTTTGCCGACTCAATATTTTACTTTAATTCGTACTCTCACATAAATATTAAATAACAATCAAAAACATCAAATTAAAAATAAAGAGAAATGCATGAACATAAAGCACGTAAAAGTTAAAAACTTGTTCAAATGAAAAAGGAAAGAATCTGCGACACAAGAGCTGCACGAGCGAGCATAACAAAACAAGAAGTTAAATGGGAAAAGAAAGCAAAAAATGAAATAAAAAAATGTGCAATGTGTTGATAAAATAAGAGAATTCAAATTGAGAGCAATAAACTTTGATATCTCGCGACAGTTACTCATAAATATGCATGTGTAATCATGTGGCCACATTGAGTAATGGTTGATAATTTAATCAAAAGAAGAGAGTGAAAAATCAAATGCCAGACAGGCAACAAGAGAGAGTGATAATGCGAGAGAAAAAGTGATGAATTAGCTTCATTCAAACTTAATCAAATTGAATTGTTTGCTTGAATTTTGCATAAAATATAGTATATGTCCGCGCAATAGAGTTTTATTTATGCGCGAGTGAATAAGTGAGAAAAAAGATTTTCTCTCTTATTTTGATTTGTGTCTAAACACATATGTACGAAGGTTGTCTGGAAATTTTAAAATTAGCACAAAGTTTTTTTCTAAACCGCAGTTTGAAATTCAGAGGTGTTTAGAAAAGAGAAGCTATTAATCAAGACCGTCTAGAAAAATGTGTTAGGAATGAACTGAAAAAAGTGTTGAGAAATATTGCTACTGAATTCTGTTATGCATTTTATTTCAGATTGCTACTGCTGTTGTTTGCTTTCATTAGTTTTCTAGAATAAATTTTCAACCTTGAGCTCAACAATGTAAAGATTTCCATTTGATTTGCTGTGAAATGCAATTAATTTTTATTATCTGAATGCCTTGCTCTAGAATAAAATAATAATGAATCATTTCTAAGTTTATTTCATGGAATTCTAAAAATAATTCAAATGACCATAATTTTAACTTCGTATTTATCACAAAAACAATGACATTCTTAATAAAATTTCACTTTGAAAAATAAATCATCATAATTTAATTCCATTCTAATACATTTTTCAATATTTTAAACCACGATTGTGGTATCACGATTTAATATTAATCTTTCTAACTACTGTTTGGTTGCTGACTTAAACATGGTCAAGTTTGTGGCTTGCATAAAAATTTGTTAAATGCATATCATTTCTTAGTGTCGGTTTTAACGTTTACTTTTATTATGCATTTGAGAATGAGCTGCTATGAATAGTTGACGTAAGTCATATATAGTATAATTTTTCATCATTTAGACTTAGCTACTTATTTTACTATGTATTGAAATATGTCGTAAAGTAAAACTAATTGAAACCAATGGAAATTTAATTCTTTATTCATACAATGTTAAAAAGTATTCTTACAATGAAATCAATCAATTTTTTCTTGTAAAAACCTCATTCCATATCAAATGCAATTGCTTTTCAAAATCACATCAAAACATATGCAAAAAAGCTTCATTTGCCAAAGAATAAATTCATGAAAAATTTAAAAATAAATCAAATGTGCTATGGCAACTTTAAAAAACTTATTTCCTTTCTTTAGCATTAAAATCGACATTCTGAACTGTTTTCAATCGTAAAATGCATTCAACTATGATTATTTCAATTCTCGCCATATATTTGAGTGCAGAATTGTATATTTGTATATGTTCACATGTATACATATAATTTTTTGAAGAAGAATGAAAGAAGGATCATAAAACGCGACCATAAAATTTATGCATTTTAAAGGCAATACGAGCAATATAAATTCTAACGTAATAGTATAATAGAAAGACGAAGGTGGAAGAAGACGAGTCGAATGGGATGATGATGAGAGGAAAAACTTTTTTTATTGTTATGCGCACAGAAAACATAAAAACATGCTTCTCATCGCATAAAGTTCATATTCCTTAAGTACGTGTGGTATTGAATGAATAACAATAACAATAAGAAGAAGAACAGAGAATTTTTTAAATGCATTTTTCATTGCTTATTCGTTTTTCAAAAAATACGAAAATTTTTATTCTTTTTCACTACAAACTTTTTATCTTTATGCCTCGAGCAGCAGCGCAGTAAACAACAAAATTAAAAAAAAACTTCCGCAAATGCAAGCAGAAGCAGAAAATTAAATTAAATTCATTGAGAAAACAATCAAAAGTCAAATGACAAAAGTCAGCCATGGGCTGTCAAGTTGTTCACTCTCATATTCAAGAGCATACACAAAAATATATTTTGTGTAGACAATTTTATTTCCAGTAGTGTAGTGTAGATAAAAAATATATGCTTTGGGTGGGGAAATTTTGAGCAGCCAATCAGAAGATAGGGAACGCCTTTTTGTTACAAGAACCTTAATTTTCTTCGCTCACTTGGTTTCGCTTGTGTAATAACAATTGTATGATAAAAGCAACAAAATTAATGTTTTTTTGTACCATACATTGCTAGTTCCATTCATTACTCGCATTGCAATTTCTCTCTTCATCTCTATTTTTTATTGCCAACCCGCTTTTGCTTTATGCACTTTTATGGCCCAACAGCGAAAAAAAATAGCTGTGTGCATGGCTGTTTGTATGTGCATTCATTTTTATAGTTTTAATTTCCTTTTTTCATTGCAAAAAAGGGAGCGTATATATGTGAGATAGAGAGGGTAAGAGAACATTGCATGACAATGAAACGAAATTAATTTCACATAATTGCAATTTGCCAACAACATTTTACAACACTGAAATCATTAAAAAGCTCTCTCGCTTATTTTCGTGCCTGCTTAATTTCTTGAAAATGAATGGAAACACATAGCGCTTTTGATGTTGAAATATTTTTACGATTATTATGGACGTGACTATTAAAAAATATCATTCAAAAAATTATTAATTTTATTGCCTTTTGCATAATTTCTTTAATAGTCATTTTTCATGATAATTATTATAAATGTAAATAAGATTAAACTTTTATGATGTTTTCATATTTTTATAATTGATTTGTTGACATTTATGAGTAGGTAGCTTTTGAATTATGATATTTTTGTTTCGAGGGTTTGCTGCAATTTAGATTTAGTGAAAATCATATTTTTGATAGATTATTTTGTTAGAAACCAAATTGCAAATAGAAATGAATTTGATTTGTTGGCTTTTCACATTTGAAATTAAAATTTTGAGTAGAAAGAATTTTTAATAAATTTGATTTATTTTTAATCCAACTTTATGCCTTGAAAATGCATCAATCATTTTCATTGACAATTTGCCGAAAAATTAAATTTATCTTTTATTATGACATTCAGTAATCAAAAAATAAATTTAAATAAACGTTTCATTTTGATATATTGCAAATAAAAAGGTTAAATTGAAAAATTTATGATTGCATTAAATCTTAAACATTTTTTTAATATTTTTCTCTTCCTTTCTCTTATTCGAACATTTATTTTTATTAGCAATCGCCTTCATTCGCTCATTTCGTGAATGGATATTTTATTTATGACATGTAATAAAGTGCTAGTTTGTAAAACATTTATTGCATTATTGTTGCATTAAATTGGTTTCATTTGTAAAATATGCAAAAAAATTAATATTTTTTTTAAATTTAATTAGATTACAATTGCGATGATATTATGGAGTCAGTTATTTCTGTGGAACAGCACTTAGGATATGACAGTTATGAAAGCAAAGCATTTATCTATGCAATTCTTAAATGTGCTAAAAACAATGTCTTTGAAACATGTCAAATGATCATGAATGGTGAGTGTCAAGAAAACTGTGGATTAGAAAGTTGGTCAATTTAAATAAAACAAACAAGTTGGACATTTTAACAACTCTATAATTGGAAATTACTAAATATGGAAATATTTTCTCTTCATACAGGAAAGTTTGCAACGAATGAATTTCTGAAAAATCAAAACATTTTAAAAATTGAAGAAACTGAAGGCAGTGAATCGAATAGAATTGTAAATTATTCATCACACATGAATGACCATCATCACAACAATCTTACAACTCGTAAGTGCAATATTTTATTAAGTTCAAAGGAAACCACAAAAATTCAATTTTCACATTTACAGAAACTTTCAATGACAGCATCTACAATTGGTAACTTTTAAAGCCTTTTAAATTTTCTTTTCACCTTGATTTTAATTTGTTAATAAAAATTGGCAAAAAATTTTAAAATTCTTTAAAACAAAGTTTTTATTTAATAGCAATTAAATCGGAACTTTAAGATAAAAGGATTAAGAATAATTGATTTCAGTGTCTTAAACTTAATAAAAATTCAATCAAATTATTTCTTTCTTTCAGAATTTCAATTCTCATCATTTTATATTCCAATGCCGAAAATCAATCTCGAATGAAAAACACTAAAAAGTAAATTTAGAGCAAATGCATTCTGAGAAATTCAAAGTCGTTCCAGCTCGTAACTTTTTCTCATGTGAGATCCTTTCAAAGGCGAGGGAACATAATTTTTTTTAAAGAACTGTTTATGTCTTTCACTTTAATAGCTCTCTGCGAATTCATTCATTCTGAGAAGAGGATGCATTTTAACATTCATGAAAGTATATCATTTACACACACACATTTTAAATGGCAGAAGCATTTTTTTGCAACATTGTGATCTTTTCCAATCCCATCACAGCCGTCAGCGATTCTTCTTTTTTTCTAAATTATTTTTAATCACTTTTCATCTTCTGTAGAAAGAGAATCCATTTAAAAAGAATCTTTCGCATGCACAGCAACCGAATTATGCATATTAAAGAAAATTATTGAAATTTTCTCTCGCTCTCTCTCTCGATGATGATGATGATTATTTTAATATTCGGTTGTTAGTAAAAATAACTCATGTATTATATCTATCTATCAATAACATTTCTATTGACATATTTTGCGCTGCTTTGAAATTTATATTTTTAAAATGATGCATCGATGATATAAAAATTGTTTACATTCGAGCAAACAGAAGAGCATTTCCATGCAAGCAAATAAAGGAGAGTGCCGAAAACCAAAAAAACTCATAAAACAGCTCATATGAGAACCATTAAAATTCAACTCGTAAAGATTATTTGAAAAAACTTTTTTTGTGTGCTCCTTCTCGATGCTAATGTACACTTTGCGGATGAGATGTCTGGAATTTGAAAATTGGATATTCACAAAAATTGCATTTTCCCAAAATATAAAATCTCTCGCTTATATAGATACAGAGCAAACGAATGAGATTATTTAGTTTTTCTAGTTAATTATTTTTATTGCCATTTCGGATATTGGTTGAAGTTGAATTTCTATCTCCGTATGTTTCTTTTCTTGCTAATTAGTTTTCATGTACAAAAGTTTAGCTACATCAGGAAGAACAATGGCAGAAAACAAAAACTTCAATTTTCTTCATATATCTCAATATAGTTTTTTTTTAATTAAAATACCTTGTATGTTTGCATGTAAATTTCAATAAACGTGAATACGATTGCACAGTATGTGATCCATCTCACATTTCATAAATAATTTCTCCACTCTTTCTTTTCAGTATCTGACTTGATTTTATGACTTTGTAAATCTTTTTTATTTTCAAAAATGATTTAAAACATATTTGAGTGGATTTGTACTTTTTTGATGATAACTTTTACTTTATAAAACCAAATTATGAAATTAAATGCATCGAATAAATCATTTAATTTTCTTCAATAAAAATAAAAATTTCTAAAGTAATCAAAAGATTAAGAAAAGTTCAAGCTGCAAAGTCACAAAAGCAGAAGCTAAAAAAGGTAAAAGACATAAAAACGTTCTCACATCCTCAAAATATCAATAAAATGTCATCCATTGACACCATATACCGTAATGAAGCACAATTTGTTTCAGCTTGCATCTTTTTCGGTATTAACAGCTTTCCAGTTGTCCCTTGCGAGTTTTCTGTTTTATTACAATAATAAAAATTGCAAATAAAAAAATTTCAAATCTGACATTCAAAGGTGTGTTTGCAAATCTAAACTTGCAAGCTAATAATAATAATAATTTCTTATTATAAATTACATTCACTCGTGATTTCTCATTTGTTTGTGTTTTTAATCATTTGAGCAGATTAAAGCAAAGATATAGAAGCGCAAAAATGAAACATGTGTGTGATAAAACTGACTTTTCATTTAGGATTATAAAAAAAATGTTGCGCACAAAAGAAGAAAAGAATTTTTTATGACCAGAAATTAAACCTTTTCCTTCTCTCTTTCCTCTTCATCTTTATCCTTAATGTCATTGTTGCGGTAATAAAACGGAATTTTATTGAGATTCATTTGAAATGGTAAAATGATATTTTATGTAGTTTTATGGATTTTTTAATGTCATTTGTATATTATTATGTAGATTTTGCAGGTTTGACCTTTTCATTTTTAATTTTAAATCATATTACGTTTTTTAATTAAAAATTTTTCTTTTAAATTAAATAAAAGTTTAAAACTAAACACACAAGACAGTAGCTTTTTCTTTTAGCGAACTGCAATTAACAAGAATTCTCATTTCGTTCTGCTCATTTCCAATTTTTACGATTCTATCCTTCTCGTAAAATGAAATTCTTCTTTGTTTTTTATTAACTGAAAAAGACAAAACTATAAAAATTGTGTGTATATGTGGATAGAATATTTCTCAATTTTCCTTCATTTGATGACTTTGAAGAGAGAGCATAAGAAAAAGCTTAACGTTGAAGGAAGAAATAAAATTTTGTCGAAATGGTTTTTTGAGTTGTGAAAATAAATTGAAGAGTACAGTAGAGTGTTTTATTGGTCGACATGTCTGTAGCAAAGCTTTAATTTTTATGTTTGCCAGTTTACTCATCAAACGTGTGCATTTTTCTTATGATTATGTGCGATATGCTTCCAAGCAACTAAAAAGTTATTGTTACTCATATAATTTAATAGAATTTATTACAGAGTTTTACAAATAGCCATGACTCATGTGAATTGTGTTTTAACAAATTGAGAAAATTATGCTATATTTAAATAATTTTTAAATTTAACGGGTTTTAAAGTTTTGAATTTCAAATAAAAAAGAATCGTTATTTTTGAAAAAAATTGTATTGTCTGTTTTCGATAAATTATATCATAAAACTCATCTTGCTATTTATGCAGTCGTAATGCATAATCCATAAAAGTGACATGTGCAAAACAGTGGAATAATATTTTTATTACTTTCATCTTGTTCTGATATCATTACTTTAGCTTTTAACTTTTTGCTCTTTGTTCTAGTCGTAAATTTCTCGAAAATTAATGTTAAAATATTCAAATATTGTCCCTAGTGGATGAATGTATTTTTTAATAAGTCATAAAAATGGTTGGAAATAGAGTAATGTAATTATTATAATTATCTTTTATGACTATAGCCAATAAAGTCTTGGTGAGAAAAGTATACATTATGATTCATTTTTAGATAATTCTACCAATTGATTTTATTTTCTGCAAGATATGAAACAATAATCGCACCGTCTCGGATTCCTTTTTATATTTTTACGATCATTTCCATAGAATCATAAACTAATTTCATCGTCATTTATGGGAATATCTTCCCGTCTCGTCTCTCTCTTACTCGCTCTATTGCATTTTGCATGGTTTAAAATGATAATGGACTTTTTATGGGAGCTTCAGCCGATCAAATTTTTTTATGAGTATGGTAATATTGAACGCAGCAAAAAAATGATAAAGTATAAAGGAAAAGAGTGCGATTCGATATGAATGCATAAATAGGAAGAATGGCAAATTGATAATAGTTTCATTTAAATTCCAAAAAAAAAGATCTGACTCACATTCAAATGTTACTAATTATGGGTAGAAATTCGTAAAGTGAAATAAATCAATAGCAGACCAATGTAATTCAATTTTTAATCTCCCATGTGGCAATAATAAACAAATGAATGCATGAAAGTGCCCATAATAAAAAAAACCCTTGCCCATTAAAATTATAAGAGTATATACAACAACATTTTATGATTAATAAAATTAAATAATAAATTTTATGATACAACCTATAAACGAAGAAGAGAACGAATGATGCAAAATCGGCAACAAAATAAGAAAAAAACACTCCATATATACAGAAATGAAAAATCATAAAATAGCAATTCGATTAATGAGTTTTTGATCTAAAATAAACAATTTTATTTTCAACATTCCGATAAATTAACTTATAAATTCTTCTTTAGTTTAGATTAAAAATAAGAAAAATTTAAAATTTCTTATTGCTTCAGGAAAAATATCATCCTTTTATATTTGTCGACAATAAAAATTTCAAACAATATTATGTTACTCAAATCAAACAGAACTTGCAATGAAAAACTTGATTTTCTTTCTCTTATATTCTCAACAATTTTAATTCCATCTTCAAAGCTTTTAAAAAGATGATGTCGGATTGTTTATTTATCGTGATCTTGAATCTAAAGCATTCAATTATGAAATAAAGTACATTTGGCACGAAATATTTATCTTCTACTATTTATTTAATTCTTGATAGTAAAATGTATGCAGAAATGTTGTAAGAAAGAGAAGAAGATGATTGTTTTCACAATAAAAGTGAGTGAGGATTATAGAGTAAATTGAAATGAAATGTTGCTGATGTTTTCCTACTCGTCTTGTCTATTATATTGCAATATACAAATTTTAAAAAAAATATCTAGAAGTCATGATTCTTGGAAATAAGAAAATAAATTATTCTTCGATATGCACAAAACTGTTCATTTAATGTCTCAATTTGCTTCGTGTAATGCAATTTTTCCACTACCGATGCTCACTCTAATAAGCGAGTAGATAAAAGCATTTAATTTGCATAAATTTGTTATATCAGATTATATTTAATCTTGTGGTTGGCTCCTATTAAGAACCACTTTGAACATCTAAAATCTCCACGCTCTCGCTCTTTCATTCTTCGTTTCACTCGTTCTCAATTAAATCCTTAAATTTATATTCTCGTCGCTGAATAACAACAATTATTATGGCATGTTTTCTCATGCATCCTCCGTCCGTCCTCACGGACTATTTGTCATCTTTAACATTATGTTTGTTAATAAACTCAAAAACTCCTTTTCGTTTCTTTGGTAATTATTCATCTTTTCATTCCCTTTCAGTTATCTCTTGCTCGCTCATATATCGTGACTGGTTTTTGCACCTGAATAATTCAATTCTGACTGACCCTTTTTTGCTCTTACTTGTTATATTTCGCATGCACATTGTATTAAACTGGTTTTTTTTAAAAAAAATTTATACATAAAATCTGTTTAATTTAATTTAATTCTACAACTAGATGAGAAGAAAACATTCATACATATCTTATCTTTAGTATCAATTTAAATCATTAAATAGTAATCACTGATTAATTTTTCTCTCTTTCACTCTCAATGGTAATGCATACTCGTGTATGCACTTATAAGATTTTTTTCGCACACGTAAAGGTCTTTGCTGCAGTTTTCTGCATTTTAGATTGGCATTTTAGATTGGCCAAAATCAATCATGTATTTAAAATTTCATGCGATTCAGCACCTGTTTCTGTTTTTAGCACTTACAAATTTGCATATAATCTTTTATTCTCTTTTTTTGAGCTGAATGATATGATTAAAAAATAAAATTTACCAAAATCAATCAAATGTGAAATGTATTTAAAAGTAAAATCATGATAAAATACCCAATGCAAAATAATTTTGTGAATTTTGACGTTTTATTTTTGGTGCCTGCATTCACAGAATTATTAGATTCTGTTTCTTAAAAATAATTTGTTTTTATGCATATTTATAAAATTTTGACTTACATTGGTGCTTAATTGATGTTTTACAAATAACTAAAAATCAACTTAAATTTATTCATATAATCGATTTAATTTTAGACGAAAATTTTAATTGAATAAATTTTAGTTGATTTTTAGTTAAATTAGTATATACAGATCTTATTATAATTTTGTTAACTAGAAAGTAACTGTATTAATTAATAAATTGGTGGCGCTAAGCATGACATTTTTCTTTGTTAAAACTGAATGATATGAAAACGATTAAAAAATAAAATTTACTCAAGCCCTCAGCCGAACAGCCAGCCAGCCAGCCAGCCAGCCAGCCAGCCAGCCAGCCAAATTATTGACAGCTGATTTTCACTCATTCAAATGTGAAATGTGAACATAATCAATATAATTATAAAATGTTACACTAACTTATTCTTTTTTCACACATATTTGCGATAAAATACCCAAAGGAAAATGAGAGTATTCATTATATTTACGCAAATTTCGGTAAAAATTAAAATGCACTGAAAAAATTAGCAATTTCTCTTTAAATAGGAATGATAGAAAGTTTTAAACATTATTTTATCATGTAATTCTTATAATCATCATCACGCACAATGATAATAACTTGTTTCGGAGTGATGTTGCAACGATGATGAATTATTAAATTTTATTTTATCTCTTCTTTTAAGGTATCGTTGATAATTATCATAATAATGATAGTCTTTGCGTGATGAAGAATGATTCATAAAATTCATGCTTTTCGAATAATATTCTTATTGTAGCCATTATTATCAACTTAAATGAAATTATGCAAACGTATGTAAAGTGTAAGAAGTATAATAAAAAGAATTATAGTAAAATTCTCTTTATATAATTACTAGAATATTGAGAAATTATTAAGATCACACACATTATTTATGCAAACTTCTTTGTTAAAAAAATGCTCCATTAATTTTTATGTTATAATTTGATTATAATCATGTAGAAAATAAAGACATTTTGCTTGTGGATAAGAATACGAATAAATAAAATCAAAATTGATTTCCAAATAACCATGAATTATAAAATCGTGAATTTTTAATGGCCTCTAATAATATGTATTAAAATAAAATAAGTTGCAGCTCCTTTTTTTCACTTACTTACACACATTTTGTGTAAAATTGATACTTTACTCGATTACAACATCACGATCACAATTTCTCTCCATTTCATGTATCAAATGCAAGTAAGAAAATGTTTTGCTCAAAAGCCATGCACTTGTGAATGTTAATTTGAGATGATGATGACACAAACGCGCATTCGAATCAAAAATCTAATTAAATTTTTTTATGAAATCAGCAAAACAGATTTCCATTTAAACCTTTCTGTCATTGAATTACTCGCTTTCTAATCCACTTGGAAAATAAAATTAGTTTTGTGAAATGTAAATCGTCACAAATAAAATTCAAATCGTTGTTCATTCACAAGAGAAATGAAAAAAAAATCGCATACCAAATTCATTCCATATATGCAAACGAAGCCGCCCCGTACACATGTTTCAATTTCAATAATGTGCTGCTCGCGAATCGAAATAAAATTGTATGTTGAAGCAATTGCATGTGATTTGTGAAATGATATTCTCATTATCATTGTTACTCTTAGAACTTTCATTCACATTCTGATGCATTTAAATATTCTTTCTTCAACCATATTTAACAGTTGCAAAAAATTTAAATTTAAAACGCTCAGCCGCGCAGTAGAACGTACGCCAAGAATTTGATTGTGCTTCTAAAAAGCAATATGGAAAAAAACAATTTATCAAATTTATCTCACGATATGACGATTCCTGATGTTTTATCTTCAATCTGTGACTCGACCGTAAGTAAAAGATTGTATAGATGGTTTTCAATTGCACACTAAAAGTCTTTTTTTGTGCAAAAATTATAAAAAATAAAATTTGTTTTTAAAAACAATAAATGTAAACAAAACATCCAGTAAAGATCCAGTTTTTAATTTTCATTTTCTCTCTCATTTTCAGTCTTCACTAGTTGAAGGATGTCGTTTGCCAGTGAAAATGTCGGGTAGTGAAGATTGGCCATTAGCAGAAATTATCAGTATTAGAGAAGAAGATGGAAAAATATTTTATTATGTCCACTATGTGGATTTCAACAAGAGATTAGATGAATGGGTGAGAGAAGAAGATTTAGATACAAGAAAAGTTCAATTTCCACGAAAAGACGGTTTGACCACTGGCCAAAATACAAACACAGGAATTTCAACACCAAAACGCTTAATATCAACTTCGCGCCCAACTAGTCCCGTTCATCATAATTTACAAGATGTTCAAGTGAATGGCAACACAGTGCTTCAAGCAGCTTTACAAAAGAAAATAAATAGAAAAAGAAAAGCACCTTCAATTTCATCGCCCGCAATTATTCCAGCGACACCATCAACGCCAATCACTCCAGTACCATCAAATGTCACAATAGATGAAGACTCACAAGAAGTACCAAATGAAAAAACACCAAGACAATCAGGCAGTATGGTGACACATCATGATGATGTTGTTACACGAATGAAAAATGTGCCACTTATTGAATTAGGCAAGCACCGAATTAAGCCATGGTATTTTTCACCATACCCACAAGAACTTTGTGCACTCGATTGCATATATATTTGTGAATTCTGTTTAAAATTTCGCAAAAGTCGAAAATGTTTAGAACGTCATCTTTCAAAATGTAATTTAAGAAATCCACCTGGAAATGAAATATATCGCAAAGGAACAATATCATTTTTCGAAATCGATGGTAGAAAGAACAAATGCTACGCACAGAATTTATGTTTATTAGCGAAGCTATTCTTAGACCATAAAACATTATATTACGACACAGATCCTTTCCTTTTCTACGTTATGACAGAATTCGATAATAGAGGTTTTCACATTGTTGGATATTTCTCAAAGGAAAAGGAAAGCTCAGAAGATTATAATGTTGCATGTATTCTCACACTCCCTCCTTATCAACGAATGGGATATGGAAAAATGCTCATTGAATTTAGTGAGTTTTTACTCATGTTATTTATGAAAGAAATTTTACATTGCTTTTGATTATTCACAGGTTATGAATTATCAAAATTTGAGGGAAAACTTGGTTCTCCTGAGAAACCATTAAGTGATTTAGGTCTACTTTCATATAGAAGCTATTGGGCACAAACAATTTTAGAAATTCTCATGAATCAAGAAACGGATGGAGATACTGATAGACCTCAAATTACAATCAAGTAAGAACTAACATTTTTCAATCATGTATAATATTAATTAATATATTTTATTTCATAGTGAAATTTGTGAAATGACTAGCATTAAACGCGATGACGTGATCTCAACGTTGAGGAATTTGAATCTTCTCAATTATTATAAACATGGCCAATATATTGTATGCATTAATAAAGAAACAATTGATCAACATAAAAAATCAATGGAAAAAAGGAAACTTCGAATTGACCCAAAATTTTTACATTGGACTCCAAAGGTATTTATTTATGAAGTGATTGTACATAAGCGTATATTTATAAATTTTTACAATTTTTCTTTTAAGGACTGGAGTAAGAAACCTCGTTATTAAATGAAATATTTTAATAAAATCTAACATATTATAAAACTTATTACTATCTACTTTAATGGAGAATATTCTTGAATATCTAGAATTTCAATTATATTTCATTCTATTTCTTCATCCTAAGCTACTGTTTGTGCTTAATAAAAATCGATGAATAATAAAGAATGCAAAACGATAGAGTTTTGATTCATGGTCAATGCTAAAAGTTCTTGACATAATTAATTATCTTGTATTTTTTTCTTAGTTAGCAACAAATGAGTGTTTTCAAGGTAAAACTGATTATGAATAATTGATGACGCATTGCTGCTGCATCGGCTGACATTGATACAAATTTGAGCTTTTTGTGTTACACATATGTCGCAGTCTGCTTTTATATCATACTTAAATTAATTGAGAAGGATTTCAAAATAACATACAATATCTATTACACTAAATTCAAATGAGGTTTTACTATTTTCTCATCATTCATTATAGAGAATATTCATACAGACAACGAGTCTTCCAATTCAAATTGTTATAAAACATTCATGACAGCAATGACACAAAAAACAGTAGGTTGAATTGATTGGAAAACCATCATATGGCTCTTTTTCGTAAAAGCAAATATAATTTTATCGATTTCCTTAGTTAAATTTTAACTAATGAGATGGAAAAAACCGTGGTCAGTTAGTTGTTCTCTAAACGCGTAGACGACAAGTTGACAAGAAATTTTCAAAAAATCGCTTTAAAATGGAAACAAAATTGATGTTATTCTTTGTAATACTTGCTGTGTTTAGTATTATAAATGCTGATGAAACTTCATCTGTTATTATGGAAACAACACCTTCTATGGAACAATTAAATACTGTGACTAATTCAGTTGATACATCACAATCTGATACTCAACCAGTTAATATTGAAACGAAAAATGATGAACAAACAACAACTATAATGGCTACAGAAGAAGAAAAATTACAAAAAGATCAGCCTGAACCTGATGCATCAAGTTCGACAAACGAAGTAACACCTATGATGAAAAATTCACAACAACATATGGAGACTGAAACAGAAATGCCAACTTTGACACAAACAACAGTTTTACCAAAAGCAGTAACAATTGAAATAACGACAATTTCTACCCCAAAGCAAAAACAACAACCACAATCGGTCACACCAGAGCCACAAAAGAATTCTGCAATTAAAAATTCAATCAAGTCATTTATAGTTTTAATAGTAACATTTTCCTTGTTTTATATTTAAATCCATTGAGGAAAACATTTTCATTGTTGCATGCACCCCTAAAAATAATTTACTGTGGAAAAAGCCTTTGACCTATAATTGTCATATAGTATAAAAACCATAGCATACGATGCGTAGTTGATGAATACATTACACATGTTCAATGATTGAAATTCATATTTATTTATCGATAAGAACTAACTTATTGTTTACTTACAACATGTCTGTGTCATTAATGTTAATATACTTAGGTAGATAAAAATGATCGTAAATATATCAATGCTTTCTAACTATCTCATAAAATAAGATAGAACATGCAATAAGTCACGTATACAACTCTTATAAGATATATGACCATAATTTCTTTGATACTACTGCTTAAATTTAATAAAGCAAAAAATAATTGTTGATATTTCTCATATTTTATTCTTAGTCTCTCAAATAACTGAGAAATACAAGTGAATTCTAGTAAATAATGACATTCTCTCATTCTCTTGATTAATCACAAGGGGAAAGAATTTATACTTTGCATAGCTTCATGCACTTCAAAGATTTTTTACTGATGCCTTCCCCTTGGCTACTCTCTCATGCATCACTTTCTAATCTCAGTTCTGTTATTGACGTATTTCTTTTATTTGTCATTTAGTTGACAGTTGATTAAAGAATCTCATTACAATCAGACACTGATTGAAATAACTTGCATTTTTTATTTGAAAATTAATTAAAAAGTTTTAGTTTTAAAAATAAAAGTTTGCAATAATTTTTTAATGATTCATTTTTCGTGTGAATGATCTTGCTAAAAAGTGACGACTCTAATAATGTTAAAAGTCGATCAAAGCAAAATTGTCAAGTGAATTGTGAATATTTAAAGGCTGCAAAGCATCGTCGGAAAAACTTTTATATAGAAAAACATTATAAAAACTTTTGAGGGCTGTTAAAAAAATTTCTTTTAAATAAGATGGCAACGGAAAAGACGCCACTTTTGGCAAGCATCAAAGATGATGTTATAATCGATATGGCTATAATTGAAAATATAAAATTAAAGAAAATTATTGATGAAAACAAGTAAGCAATTCCTCATTATTAATTTCCTTTATTTCTAATCAAGTTCAAGATTAAAAGTTCAAGCACTTTTACATTTCCATACTTTGCAAATTTTTTATTCACACACCTCAGCATTCTCTTATTTACTCATATTATTATTATTTACGTCTATTTCTTATCAATTAAATCACAAAAAAATGTCGCCTCAACCTCCAACCTTGATCATTCTTAGTAAAGCATTTATGTCCTAGTTTTTGATGCTATTGTTATTTTTTTACAAATAATTTTATTTTTCTCTTCAAAATAATAATGTTAATATGGTTTTTCTTACATAGCAATGTCACTATAAAGGAGAGTCTCAATTATGAGCAACTACTACCCTACATCATTGATCCATACTGGATACGCGTGCGGAAAATTTTCTTCTCGTTATACTGTACAACATTTATTGTAATATTACTAGCAGCTTGCATCAGTGCATTTATGTCGACGTCATCATGTAAAACTTCGCCAATATTTATGAATCACATTGATAAGAGCTTCGCATTGAACGACACAAATATTGTATCAATGCTTTTCTCTCAATATGATCAAACATAATTCTTTAATCAAATTTTAAATAAAAGGTCTTATTTATTCTCTCAAATCCAAAAAAATCTTTTATTATTCTCAAATACAAAAGTTTGTTTTAATGTTTAATTACTTTGACATTAGTTTCATGATCATCAATTGATATTTTTGTTGTTTTTCCATGTTCTCTCCATGGTTCAAAATCAAATGTATCAATTTCTTTACAACTCATCAGTGGATTATCATCTCCTATATTTTTCATTACATATCGTTGTGCAAATTCAACCTTATCAGAATTTCTACAAATGATACTGGCGAGACTTGTATCAAAAATTTGTTCTTTTTGACCTAAAATGGGAAAATTAAGAAAAAATTTTATATGATCTTTTTATTAATCTACCTGATGTGAATTTTTGATTGCCTTGAGTTCTCTCATACCAAAATGAATCGCCTTTTTTCATTCTAATAAATTGATCACCAATAATACATGTCAATGTTGGTCCGATAATTCCACCTTTTACTGGAAATTCTGCCAAACCGCCTGTATAAAGATCCACATCTTGTGGAGATCTAAAAAATATTTTAAGCAATCATTCATTTGATAATTTCCTTAGAAGAAAATAAACTAACTTGTAAATTTCATGAATTCTCTTAAATGATTGTGGATCGACAACTTTTTCCATCTCTTCCCAAGTGTTTACTGATGACAAATGACATCTTTTTCTCCAATCCGGATAAGCTCTCAAACCATGATCTCTTCCACGTTGAATGTTTAATGAAACAAGATCAAGACCACATAGAACTGGTGAAGCATCATGCACGAAAAGTTTTTCAGTTAATTCTTTAGTAAAATATGGATCAGATTTTTCTAAAGAAGTATTTAATGCACTTCTTATTGCAGTATCAAAACCTCCTTCATTATAAAGCGAATAAGGATTAAAAAGCATATTATGGAGTGCAATTGATTCTTCTGATTGATCATATTCCTTTGTGAATTTCATTAATCCCGGCAACAATGTGTGAGCGAATCTAAAAGCAGAAGCAGCAAACTCATTTGCAATTGATGGCTCCAAATTATCATCATAAGTGTCTATACTTCCACCCGGTGTAGATAAAATTTCCATTTTCTCACTCGCATCCTTTCCTATAATAACTGATAAAAATTCATTGTATGTTATGTGCTGCATTTGAGCACCAAGTATTTTCCGAGCTTCTTGAAATAATTTTTCATCATTCCAATGTGGATTAACTTTAGCTAAACCTTCAGCAAGATAATTATGATGACGAGCAAATAAAAGATGTAAAGTTGTTAAATGTAAATTCTCATTTGCACGTGCATCACCAGAATCAAAGCAATAACGTCCTTTAGCATTTTCTGCAGCTTCATTGCAACCATCATTAGGATCACGACTAACTGGAAGTAATGTTCGATTGTCAGGCGTTGTATACATTTCCAATTTTCCATCTTTGAAACTTCTTAATTGCTTCACTTTTTCCTCTGTTGAACCATAAACAACAGAGCCGTCAATAAAACCAGTTGCTTGATTGAGTTGTTCTCTTGGCCCTAATCGATTTGTAGGTGCTGGCACACTTCTGAGAAAATTCATGCATGTAACATTGTAATCATCAAAATAAGGATCGCCTTTTGCCAAAGGAACTGTAAAGCATTCAGGATGTTTAATTTGACTAGCACAGCAATCAATTGGTGCACCATCTTGACCTTGATTTAATGCTGTTGCTGTTATATCGTGATCTAAAAATTGTCCCCAAACTGCTAACATTACTGTAAAATGTTTGTCAGTAAAATATGAAGGACGATGAATTGTTACAGATACATCACGAGCAGAAGGCAATTCGCTTCCATCTTTTGCACATCGTGGAGATGAAACAGCATCACAGTAATCAGCAACAAGACCACGTCGAAAAGGAATGTAAGCTGATCCCCAATGTACATTTTTCTTATTATTACAAACACCATTATAAGTCCTATAATATGGATTCAATTCACAGTCAATTTTGTCGTGTGTAATAAGATTTGTAAAAGATCCAATTCCAATATTTGAATGTTTATGAGATTTTTGAAAATTGTGTTTTTTCGCCAAATATCTTGTCGCATGATCCTCAACATAACCACGTTTTCCAGCATTTCTTGCAATACTTGTTGTACTAACTGCACGTTGATGACGATATGTGGGACTATTTAAAATTGGTGTTGAAATAATTTCTTCAATCATTTCCTTATCACCTAATGCCTTCTTTCCAGCATCAAGTGCAGCTTTTATTTCTTCATCAGTTGGTTCTAAAATTGACCAATTTGCTGCTGCTTCATCAATCATAGGAAATAGTGTAAAAAATTCAGTCTTAAACGTTGAATCTCTATCAGAATATAAAGGTTTGTTATTTTGTGATTCAGGAATGATTTTTGGATCATCTCCATAAAATGAAAAGCAAACGGCAATTATAAGAGCTATGAAGAAAGATATTCTGAAACGATATAAAAATAGAGCAAAATTTAGAAAAGTCTAAAGTTAAAGTAGGAAGCCATAAAACTTACAATATTCCGGCACATATCCAGCATTGAAGTTGTTTCGATTGTCGCTCACGAATTGGCTCTTTACCCGAAAATAGATAAGATGGTCCTAAAAAAAATCATTGAAATTTAAATTTTAAAAATTCTCATTTCTTAAAAGGCAAACCTTGATTGTTCACAATCGGAGTAGTTTCATCAACCTTTTCCTCTTCCATTTTTAATTGAACTGATCACACTGAATATCGATAGTCAACTAAATGAAAATTTCTATTTGGATATGTATAGTGTATAATATCTGGTAGTATCGATAAAGAAATTTGATACTCCAATAATTGCAGTAAGACAGAGTCAAAAGAATCTCTTTAATTTTATTTCTCGCTCTTTCATACATGCTGATTAAATTTTTTTATTTGCATTTTATTTGATAACATTTGATAAGATGTTTCAACATCACAGATGAATGAATAGTTTATTTTATCTCTCTCTTTATATCCCTTAGTTCATGACTGTATACATTATTTTAGCTGCATTTTTAAGGATTCTTCAAGTCAATGCATGAAATACCGGTCAAACTTCACACGCTTCATTATTTCTGAATGATGTATTTTAACGGTAAATAAATAAATAATGATACCTA
Organism: Polypedilum vanderplanki; assembly: GCA_018290095.1. Taxonomy (NCBI): domain Eukaryota; kingdom Metazoa; phylum Arthropoda; class Insecta; order Diptera; family Chironomidae; genus Polypedilum; species Polypedilum vanderplanki. The sequence goes on along the minus strand of CM031381.1, from coordinate 5,522,093 downwards.
TTTATAGAAATAATTGTGCAATAATAAAAATCAATGATTGTAACCGATGATATTAACATTCCAATATTTCAATGCTTCGAATTTAATTATTAGCAGGTATTCATAAACCCATTGATCTCAATATAGAAAAAACAAACTGTGCAACGATTGAAGAAAAATTGAAACTTTGAGCGGGGTACGTTAAAATCGTTAATTTAAATCTTTAGTTAAGTTTTTAATAAATAAATTTTATGCTTAAAAACTAAAATTATATTCATTTTACTTTAATTTAAATACGTAAGGTTAAATCAATTTTTTCAAAATTTTAATGTTTGCTTAATAAAATTCTATAATTATGCAAATGATAGAAAGCGCTTAACACAAACAGTAATCGTACTCAACTTATACCTTATCAGGTGTTTTTGTTATTGTTTATGAGATTAATCGACTAATCAATAATATTATTTAAGATTATAGCATTTTTAAAAAGTTATTTTTAAACTCAGACATTAAAATTTAAAAACATTAAAATAAAAAGTTGTGTTATTAAAAATTTAAATTTTAAAAAGATGAACATAACAAATGATAAGAAAATTTTATTAATAAGAGAGTGTGTTTTAGATATTATACAAATTGTAAAGACATTCCCTAAGGAAGATGATGATGTAAGAAGTATCAATGCATATCATCAACGAGGCGGAAATGCATCAAATACTTCAACTGTATTGACAAATCTTGGTTGGAGATGCGAGTTATTGACAACATTTGCTGATGATAAAATGTTCACATTTATAATTGAAGATTTAAAAGATAGAAATATTGATATAAAGAACTGTCGTTATTATTCGGATTGTAACATTCCACTTTCCACTGTTCTCTTAAGCAAAGACACTGGTGCACGTACGATCATTCATAATAACAAAAATCTTCCACATGTGCTGTTTGAAGATTTCGATAAATGCAATTTGAATGAATATTTTTGGGTACATTTTGAGGCTCGCAGTGTTCCTGAGACAACAAAAATGATGCAAAAAATCATAAAATATAATGAAACTGTGAATGAGAAAATTAAAATTTCTTTGGAACTTGAAAAGAAACGCGATGAAAATCTATTGCTTGTTAAATATGCTGATGTAGTAATTTTGGGCAGAGATTATGCTGAAATTATTGGTTGTCACGACAAGAAAACTGCAATTTACAAATTAAAGGAAATAATGACAAACGATGAATGCTATAGAAATGAAAAATGTGTATTAGTTTGTCCATGGGGAAAAGATGGTGCTTGTGCAATAGATGATGACGGAAATTACTATGAGAACCCAATATTTGAACAAAAGGAAGTGGTTGATACTTTAGGTAAAACTTTTTATATTTTTAAATTATTTCCTAATTTAGTTTAATTTTATATTTAGGAGCGGGAGACACGTTTGTAAGTGGATTACTACACAGCCTCATGAAAAATTTCAATGACATTCCACAAGCAATCAAAAATGGATGCATGATTGCGGGCTACAAATGCGGATTTTATGGCTATGATTGTGTGAAAAATTTTACATTTCCATAAGAAATAATAAAAACTTTTATTTTTCTTTAAATATCCACAAAAATACGCGTTTATACATACTAACGAAAATTCGTAGTACCTAATTATCGTAAAAATTTTCTTTCGTTTTTCAGTTAGAGAGTCCATTAGAACATTGCCGCTCAGACTTCAAAGACTTAAGTCTTGTTAAAACAAAACATTAATTGCAAAATTATGAAAGAGATTTTTACTTTGCAATCTTTTTTTCCAGTGAGCAATGTGTGTAGAACTTAAGATCATTTTAGGGTAAAGTTTAAAACGTTTTTGTCTCTTTTAATTTTTATTCCCTTCAACTCTCACCTCGTCAAATTTTTATGATCTTCTTTTTAAATATCTGCTTCTTAGACATCATAAAACACTTGGATTCTTATTGGGTAAGCAGCAGAAAATACGATAATAAAAGCAAAAGAGAGAAAAACTCTGGAAAAATAAAACTCAATTCATTATTATAGTTTTCCGCTTCGCATAACCATAAAAGAATGGAGTAGAGTTTATTCAACATCAAATGAAAGCGATGACATTTTTATGAACATTTGTATCCGGCAATAGTCTTCGATAATTTTTCCATCGGCACCACTAGATTTTTACCTTTAATCTCTTTTTTGTGAATTTTTATTGAACATTTTGCCAAAGAAAATTTTATTGGAGAAATTCGAAGAAAATTTTGAGGAGGTCTTTGAATAAAATTAAAACTTTTTGTAACTGATAAAAATTGTCATATTTTTTTCAAAAACGTTTTCTAAATCAAATTTTTATCCAAACATCTCAAAATTTTGGAAACTATCTAAAATAATCATCAGTTCTCAATTTATTGATATGGCATCAAAACTAAAACTAAAAGGGAATATTTTTTAAAAATTATAAAATATGATTTTAAACTCATGATTGTTTCCATCATGACTTCTATAAAATTAGCAGAAATAAATTTTATATACATTTTAAGATAATTCAAAATGTCGCATATTACATGCAGTATGTCACATGAAATATAGTGCATAAAATGTAACTTCACTTAGAATTAACTTAAGAGACTTTAATTTTGAAATAATATGAAGTTTCATAAAATTTTCTGTTGTGTACGTCTCATGATCAGTATCAAAAACTATATCAATCTCGACGCCTTGGATGGTCGGACGATTAGAGCGCATTTTTTTTGCCTAACAGATCAGTGTTTGGTAACAAAATTTCACATATTTTAGGATTATTTTCTTGACAACAATTCTAAGATATTGAAAAAATTTCTGACATGCTTTCTCGACGTTTTAAGACTTTTTGGTGAAAAAAATTTTTTTTGGTCCATGTGATGGACATGCATGTGATGGACCACCCTTGGGTCGACACTTACCCAAAAAAACTCTTTTGATGGCTTACCTACACGTCAAGACCTTTCTAACAAGCTATCAACCATTTTTCCATAACATACCGTTGCCGAGTTATGACTGTCACATACAGCCAGCCATCGTGAGTCTAATAGCCTATATTTTTTTTGAAAAAAATAAGCAAAAAATTAATGCAAAACTTAAAATAATCCGTAGGGTTTTTATAATAGAAAGTCAAACAAATGAACAATTTAAAATTTGGTGAAAAATGAAATAAAATTAAAAATATTTAGTGATACAAGTTAGATTTTAAATAATAACTCATTAATAGAATAAACTAATACTATTATACGATTTCATTGAAATTAACTGCATATTTTGGTCACATTTTGTTCCCAAATTTTCATGAAAATTTGATTGTTTCTTGTAAAATTCTGATTTTATAAAAATAAATTAACTTGTAGTTTAATACGTAAAGAACAAAATTTTAAAAAAGTTTTTGAACAAAATTTAATTGAAAACTTAAAAGAAGCTCTATTCTACATAATATCAAAACAACAAAAATAATAAAAAATTTCTTGAAATTAAATTTTTCAGTCAATGGTCTCATAATGTCATATAAACCACATCAAAAAATAATTTTTTTTCATGACAAAAAGCAAAATCGAAAGATGAAAGGAAAAACATTTTTATTGGACGAAAGCCGTCGCTTCTCATTTCTTTTATTCTCCGCCTTCTAAAAATATGAGAAATTACTTTTCTCACTCACATGTGACTCTGAGAGTTTTTCCTCACACTTATGATCACTTTTCAGATGCACTTAAAAAGATTATCACTTAAGATTAAAAGATCTCATAAGTGTGCTTTATTGCGCAACTTAAATTTCTTTTATTGTTCTTGTGTGGCATATATGCATTTGCATATGCTCATGTTACAAATGACACACAAGTAAAAAACCAGAAGGTCCTTAAAAAATTGCTGTTAAAAGGGAAAGATCATAAAATTTGTTACGGTATTCATGAACATAAACAAACATATCGTTTTAAAGTATCATAAGAGAAAGAAAAGCAAGAAAGTAAAACATGTGTGAACACTTAGACCCAATATAGTGTCTGAGACAGATAAAAAGAGAGTTAAGCATTTTATTAAACTGGGGGATGAAAACTTTAAATATTTTGATCTTGGTAGTTTCACACGACCGTTAGGGTGTAACTGTTTTCTTTCGAAATCGTTTGAATTAAAAAATATTTGTTGATAAAAATTTTAAATATCAACACTTAACTAATTATTAATAGCTCTGAATGCAAAATGTAATGTAATTTAACTAAACCAAACATTACTTTACAGCAAAATCTATTACTAATTAATAATGTTGATATTTTTGCAAACATTTTTTTCGAATATTTATATCGAAACATTCGAAAAATCAGAAATATTTCGAAAGGGGGTGTGAACATAACTTTTGCTTTAAAATTTTCAACCGTCAAAATCAACGAGTGAAACTACCAGGATTTTGATGACAATTTATTAAGAATTGATATGAATAAATGAACTTAAATGATCAAAATTCACTACTTGATTTGTTTAATGCTCAACATTGAATATTAAAAGAAATTTTAGTAATTTTTTTAAAAATAAAATTAATAAATGGTTACACATACATAGCAGTCAACACCCTCACATCATGTCAATCGTTTTGCAGTCATGCAGCATGCTTGTATATATATTTAAATCTTAAGAAAAAAATTCTTCTTCTCATTTTCAAGAAGATAAAAATATTTTTTTTTCTCGCATCTCATCCAATCACAGGCAGCAAGAAGTCATTTGGAGAGAAAGAGAGAGAGATCATTTTAAAAAAGAAAATTAAAACAAATGTATATAACTTTTTCTTCAGTGATCTTTTCGAGAGGAAAAGAGAAGCGATCTCTTTTTTGTGAATGAGGAAAAATTTTGTTTTGATGCCCGCAGTCGAATTTTCATCTCGCTTGTGATAAGTTGCAAAGTCTGTGAACGCGTATGATCGTAAATAAATTAGAAAAGGAATTCTAATAAAAGTAATCAAAAATAGTTCAATTTCGACACAAAATCAATATCGAGTAATAAAAATAATTTTTTTCCTTTTTAAAAGTAAAAAGAGAGAAAAAAATCTATAATTTTTCACAATCGAAAGTGTGAAGTGATATTAGACAGAAAGTGTGAAAAAAATTTTCCGCCGCACACACATACTACCTAGCTGAGGTGGCAAACGAGAAAAAAAACAATAATAACAACAAGAATAGGATTGAAATAAATTTTCCTTGTTAATTTTGGCCGCCCAATGAAAGCTTAATTATCATTTTCTCTCACTCTTTCTCGCGTGACCATTGCAAACGTTCATCTAATCTTGTACGAGTGTGAGAAGCAAACAGACAGCAGCGCGCATAATTCGAAGGTGTTAACAAATTAATAAATATCACTCGATTGATATACATATGAAATATACGCCAGTAGTTAGTGAGTGAAGGAAATATTATCGTGATAAAGACGAGAACATGTGTAAGATGAGAAAACAGCAAGAAGGGGGGCAATTATTAGGATAAAATATTTGAAAGTGTGAAACAATAAGGTGATGATCGCCATTTAACCGTGAATTACTGACTTGCAATGCTTATATTTCGAATAAGTGTGAAAATCTTTTTCAAATAAATATATCGGCAAAGTGCTCAAATAGAAGTTGCCGTTTCAATAAACACACGGCTTGAGACTTTTTTTCTTCCGCATAATTATTATTGGATATTAGAATTGAAAGATGAGTCACGTTCATTTACAAATGAGTGATAATAGTAGCAATAATATTGCAATGAATGTAAGCATTCAACAGCATCATCATGCTAATGCAAGCGATCACTATAATAGTATTTTGAATTTAAATATGAATAATGATTATCATCATCATTATGGATCTGATTATTGGAATACTACTACTTCATCATATAAAAATGGATCAACGCCTATGAAAGAAATGGAAGGTAAGAAAAACTTAATTTTATCATTATTAGAAATCATATATTAAAATGCATTTATTCATAAAAATATGAATTATTGAAATCTATCGATAGACAGCTATCTCAAAATAAAATTTAAAATCATTTCTTAAATTAACTTTAAATTTTCACTACAGTGCACAGGTTAAAGCTAATTTAAAAAAAACTATTTGCAGTTTAAAATTTACTTAAATAGCCATAAATTTTCGAATCTTCTTTCTATTTAAAAATTTGTGAATCATTCATTGCAAATTGTCGATTTGTTTTTCGTCTACTCTCTCTCGATTTTCCTTTTCGACTTTAATTTGTTTAAAAAGAAAAGATTAAAATTAATTTGACTCGAAAAGGTTGAGTTGCCATTAATTGTAAATTTACAAGACATTAGCATTTCTCTCTTATGTGTTCTTTTAAGAAAAAAAAGAAAATATTTGGCAGTTCCCAGCATCTTGAATTAAATTAAATGCAAAAGTTTATTTTTTGAATTTATCTCTTTTGCGCTGATTTAAATTTCCTCTTTCTGAGTAAATTTTCAGAACATTTCAGTCGAAAAATTACAATTGCTATAAAATTTAACGACCATTCCCTAATAATAAACCAATATTCCGCTACTCAATCGTAAATTATTTACTGAAAAATGCAGAAGAAAAATTGAAAATTCCATTTTTTGAAAAATTCACTCGAGTGTAAAATAAACTCAGCATTATCGACTGGGAAAATGTTAGTTTTTTATAATTGCTTAAAGGAAATTAACGAAAAAATTTTTTTTACCACAATATTCAAAAGTGGAGGCCATAAATCAAATTGTTTAATGATTTTTCACTTAAGAATCGAAGACGGAAAATCATCTTCAATCATCTCATTCTCACATATACACATATACAGAAAACTTCTCTCTATATATATCCAGACTGATCGTAACTCTACAGCAAATAGTAAACGACTTATGTGTGACCAAAGATCAAACAATATTATGTTAAAAAACAATTAGCTTCCTTTAAATGAAAAACATTTCTTCTTGAGAAAAAGATAGGGACATACTTGAAAAAAGATAATTTTTTTAAAGTCGTAAAAGAGAGAAATTAGACGAATGAATGAATATGTCATTTTGATTAATGTATGTGAGTAAAACAGAAAATTAATTTACTCATTAGTAATCATCTGCTATGAGTGTCACATCGCACATAGCAAAGTATGAGAAATATGATGAGGAGTAGAAAAATTAGAAAGGAATTTTTACACATTTTTTGCAATAATGAGATTTTATAAGTGCATTTGGCACTTGTTAACATTTTCAACAATTTTAATTAACAATTTATCTCGAAATATTTCATTTCTGGAAGGAGTTACAAGTTAATTATGTAGAAATAAAATTAATTAGAAATTTTAATCACAATTTTCAAGAATCAATTTATTTCGTAGTCTACAATTATTTTTGTCTTTTTTAAAAAGGCATTCTTTTAATTTTCAAGAGTTTGTTACAGCATGTCTTCAGAATGCCGACAAAGAGCGAATTTCATATAAACCACTTGAACAATTGGACCAAATCAAATTAACAGACATTAGTGAACAGTCGCCTCACCAAATTCAACATAATTCATCGCTCGATAGCAACAAAGTTAATGGTAATGAAGGGAACTGCAGCAAGAACATAAATCAGAAGTCAAAGTGTAATAAAAAGGGCGAGAATGAGAAGCAGCAACTGCCATATCACTCATCTCTTGTGAATGCAAATGTAGTGTTAGAAGCAAAGCCGTTATGGGATAAATTTCACGAACAAGGCACTGAAATGATTGTTACGAAAGCTGGACGACGAATGTTTCCAACTTTTCAAGTTCGTGTGATTGGTCTTGATCCACAAGTAAACTACATGATGATGATGGATTTCGTACCAGTCGACGATAAGAGGTGAGAAGTGAATTTACTTGCTCACTAGGGAATTTGTTGAAAGTTAATTTCATATGTACTTACAGATATCGTTATGCTTTTCACACGTCATCATGGGTAGTTGCTGGTAAAGCTGATCCAATTTCACCGCCACGAATTCATGTTCATCCTGATTCTCCTGGTAATTTTCTAAATTAATTCATAATTTTTGTCCATTGCTGAACTATTTTTGTTTACAAAAATTTATTTTTTAAAATTTCTTGCTTTATCTTATAAAAACTTTTACTTTTCCACTTCATTCTTATTGTTATAAACTTTAATTTCACTTTAAAACTAACAAATATTACAATATTCCAATAAATTTAACAAAATTTTAAATTTACAATTCCTGATTGTTTATTTACTGATGATAGAAATTTTTTCTATTCTACAGCATTAGGTGCAACATGGATGAAACAAACGATTTCATTTGATAAATTGAAATTAACAAACAATCAATTGGATGATCATGGACATGTAAGTTTAGAATATATTGATAAAATTCAATTCTCAACGAGATTAATTCCAGATAATTCTCAATTCAATGCATCGATATCAACCTCGTTTTCATATTGTCTATCTGCCACAAAACAACATTAAAGAAGAACGTGAATTTCTCAATTTCCGTGCATTCATCTTTACCGAGACACAGTTCACTGCAGTCACTGCTTATCAAAACCAACGAGTAAGTCATAAGCAAAAATCTGTTTGTGATTCTAATAAATTTCCCGCTTGAGAAAGAAAGTTGATGTGGTTTGTTATGAGTCTGATAGCAATTAAGAAGTTGTAAAAAAATTTCCACATGAAAACTGAAAAATATGTGTGACATGATCTTTGCATTTACACGATTTTTTCTCATCTCAGCTACTGCTAATTTATTGGAATTTTCTTCTTCTTTTTCTGTCCCCTTCTGCCAAGCATAAAAACTCACTGTCACCAGAGAAATTTATTGAATTATTTATTGTATGGCGTCAAGACAGTTTCTCTTTTTTTGCAATTCCATTAGATTTCTCCACGAAAATTTTGGTCGATAATTAAGTGCGATTCACATGCTTAATGAGTGTAATTCAAGCGATTGCACGATAAACAAGCAAAATTAGTGCTGGTTTCTACATATACATAAAGCACATGAGAAAATGAAAATTTAAAAGACATCTCTGGCGACAATTTGAAATATGATATAATTTTCGTTTTTTATTATATTAATTTTGATATGATTCGCGCTCACTTCTGACTCGCAAGAGGGCATAAACAAGTTTTACGATCTTATTTGTATTTTATTTGCCTCAATATCTGTCAAAGTATTCCAAATTTATTATAAAAAACGAAATTAATTTTCTTTATTAAGAAGAAAATCATGTGTAAATGTGATACATAGTTGGACCACTCTTAAATGAATGTGTTTGTAATTAAAATGCATGTACTTCATTTTTTAAGTTTTGAATGATTAAATGAAAAATTATAAATCTTTTTCCTTTCATTTAGGTCACTCAATTGAAGATCGTATCAAATCCATTTGCAAAAGGATTCCGAGACAATGATACAAATGATGAGTAAGTTGTTTACTTTGAACTTCACTTTTAATTAGATCGCCTGTCAAATTAATACCTATAAATTTTCAACTACAAACGAAATATATTTAAAGAGATCATTTATCTTCTTAAATCTCATTGATTCGCGTCAAATTTAATTTGAAAAATCAAAAATTCTAATTGTTTATTTAAAAAAGAGAAAAGCATTCCTCTCTCCTCTCTTGAATAAAAACCGCTGGAAATAGTTGCGTCCGCTACAATCGAAATGTTTATAATTTTTATTTTTGTAAAAGAAATCAATTAATCTCGCTCGAAATAGAATAAAGTTTTTTTTCCTCTTTGATAGAATTTTTCTATATTATCTCATGCGAAAACCTTCGCTTCACACCTAATTAGAGCTAATTAAACAAAAGTAAAGGAATGGAAAAAAATCTTATCATTTCAATATGTCACAGGCGAAAAAGAAAAAATCTGTGTCGATTGAAAGGAATTTCATAATTTTTCAAAAATAGCGACATCACTTCACAGCTTGCACGAAGTATCATACATGAGTCTACCGCATTATCGAGGAAAAGCCACTAAAATATCAATCAACGAATTCATAAATTATAAGTAGCAGTCAAGAAAGAAGAGAGAATTTTCATGTTCTACTATGCTTCTAATTTATATATATACACACACATAAAGATTTACTCATGAACCTTTTGAAAGATACAAATGACACATGATGAAGTGAGTGTAAACAAAAGTTTTTAATTCATTTTTCCATTATATGTCATGGTTCTCTCAGTATCTTTCTTTATTTCTCACACAGATTAAAACAATAAAAAATAATAAATAAATTTTATACTTCCATAAATGACAAACATTCTGAATTTTTTACACTCGTTGGTAAGCACGAGTTAGTAATTTATGATGCTACTCCAAAAATTTATAGCTGTCAATGTGGTGAGCAATCATGCATGGAACTGAAAATAAATTTCCATACCACACATTTATGAGTAGTGTATTCCCGAAAAAAAAGAAAATATTTGAGAGAAATTTATACACATGAGAATATATATTTTGAAAAATGCTAAAATTAATTAATTTAAACAATTAATGAATCAAGATGTATGTAGAAGAATTCTCTTACTCTTTCTTTACATGATAACTACCACAGTTGTTTACAAATTGCTAAATAATGTTCGATCGTTTTCAAGGAATGAGAAAAAGTGTCGGTTTTAAATTGTAACATAATTTCTAAAACATAAAACATATGCACTTTTATAAGATGCTCAGTTTTACTCTTTCTCTGATAAATTGATTTTAATCTGTATTATATTCTACATTCCCATCAAAATTGAAGTGTGTTTACGTTTGCACTCTTTTTTTTGGTAAACTATTGATGGTAGTAAAAGAAGAATTAATGACTTGGAAAATGCCATGCTGGTTAAGAAACAAGGTTAATTTGTTTACAGAATCTCGAGTATCTCTTTCATGAGACATTTGACTGATTGCGTTTATACATGTACATATGTTAAATTTTAAACTAGAAAAAAATCTGCTGTTTGAAATTTAAGAAAGAAAAGTTCTCATGAAAAAAAAAGAAAGATTTAAACATTCTCAAGATGTGAGACGTCCAGTGAGAAGAAAAATATTTTTAAATATATAAAATTTTGATTAAAAATTAAAGTTTAAAAATTAATCACTTTTATTTTCTCAGTTCACAAGATCAACAACGACTGACGACAAATGCAACAACATCAGAACGATTGAAAAACGATCGCACAAATAATAACAACAACAATATAACAACTAGTGTTAACAAAAGTAAGTGAAGCATGTTGAAAATAAATCACATCACTCATCTCTTAATCAGTCACACAAGTGCGCCTTAAATGATCTTTTTTTGCATGCGGTCGTTATTTTCTCTCTTTTCTTTTTGTTATTGCTGAAAAGTGCAATTTCACTTGACTCTTTGAATTCCAGTTGTGACTTAAATATCATTTCGCACTTTAATTTATTTTCAACTACTATCAACACATTAAAGATGAATGAGAACAATTTTTATTCATTTTTAAAGGCAGTAAAAAATTGCACAATACACATGAATAGATTAGTTCATTGCTCTTTAAATATTAATTAACTTCCTATTTATTTTCTACAAAAGATGACTTATCTATCACGCCATCACAAATGCAAACAACATCGCCTCAATCTGCATACGTACTGAATCCTCAGAATGCTGGTTTTGTAGCAACACACATGTATGGCACTGAAAATAGCAACTTTGGGCCAATTTATCATCATCATCACCATCATAATGCACATCCTTATGCTAGCACTAGTCCTTATAAAGTGCCGACGGCAGCTACTGCAACTAATGTCTATGGTAGTCATTATCAAGGTTTTTACAATCAAATGACTAGAGTTGATTATATACCAAGATAAAATAAAATTTTAACTTCACTAATTTAAATTTTTTCTTAGTCATAAGCAATTATTAATGTATGCAATTTATTAAAATTTGAAATGAATAAAAGTTTTAAAGAAAACAATTTTAAATCATCTGAAAATGATCAAAGTTATATTTTTGGCTAAAAACATGTATAGTATTTCAAAACTCTTTTACTTACTTTTATCCCTCGTGATGAACATTAAAAAGTCATTAGAAAAGTCAAGGAAAGTATTAATTGGCTGTGTATTGTGTCGGTATCTTCTCTTTTACAAAAATGAGTGAGTGGCATAAAGAATTTTTGAATGACATTTAAACACGCTCATCTACTAACTAATCTATGTTTCAGGCAAAAAGATTATAATAATTTTTAATGAGGTGTCGGTAAAAACTCTTTTCCTCTTGTTCACGAAAAGATAAAAATTTAAACATTTTAAGTCATGTTGCGGATTTTTCACAAACATTTGCTAATAAAAGTTCCGACAAGGAAAAACTTTATTACTTTTCGAATCATAAAAAATGTTGTGGTTTTTAAAAATGCCACCAACATTCAACATTTGCCGCTTTCAAGAAGAATATACAATAAAAATCTGTTAACAAGATTGTATTGTCGCGAACGCACGACACAAAATTGTAACAGACAATAATATTTTCTCTCTCTGGAGAAGTAGAATTTGCAATTTTTCTTTATAATTCTCGTGTGGTGAATAAAATAAAATAAAATAAGATGATAGATGATCAAAGGTTTCACATTTTTCTCTCATAAAAGAATTTTCTTTCGTCTTGTCAATCGACAGTCGATTAGTTTTTTCTTCCATTTCAAGAATACTTCTTTCATTCATTCACACATTTTCATGAGAGCGAGGGAGTCTAATTTTTTTGATAAATGTCATAAACTCTTACTGCAGATGCATTTTCCATAAATAAAAACATCAACGGGACATTTCTATCTGCACGATTTCTGTTATAAAATTTATTACTTCTCTAAAATATTTATAATTGAGGATTATCCTTAAATAAGGAATGATTTGAATTTTAAATATTGGAAAGAAGGAAAGTTTTTTAAAGAAACCAACAGAAGTACTTTGAAGTGATATTTCTTTTGCTCTTGGACATTTTGTTCCATAAATAAATAAAGAGATTATGCTCACTCTTGAAACTTTAAGAATCTATTGCAATTTAATATAGCATGATTGTAACAAAGTTTGAGTTCTATAAGCTCTCTAGTTAAAGAATTATGAAAATTTATTTAAAAAATTTCGTTTTAAAAAAGCCTCCATATTTGAAGAAATTCATTTTTAAAATTTTAAAAACATTTGAGTCAGGCGATTAAACTTGTTCAATCAGTAATAAAATAAGCTACAAAATGCAGCAAACCGTATGACTCTAGCTGTTTTCTAAGCCAAGAAATCAGCAAAACAAAAAATATTATAATCGGTTGATAACATACTGTATGATAATCTAGGCAAGGACACTCGACGATTTTTACTTTTTTTTGCGATCTTTTGTAATCTTTCAATCTTTGTTAATTTTTGGCATTTTAAAACATTTTCTTACTCGTCTCACTATAGATTAGCATCTATTATCATATATTTAACACTTATCAAACGTTTAGATGAAGAATCAATTGATAAATCAAGAGAAAATTTTAATTTGATTTTTTTGTTTACAAATTTCGAAATTTTTCAAAAAAATTTTTTTCGAACATAAACAAAAAGAAATTTGCAATTTCAGCTAAAATACAGACTTAAGCTGTAATATTCTAGTAGAAAAGTATAATAAGGGATGGCAAAAAACTTTTCTGTGTGCATTAGATCATTCAATTCAACAAAAAATGCAAATTTTACCAAATCAAAAATATGCGATTTTTTGCGATCTTTTGCAATCTTTTGAGATTTTTCGAGATCTTTTTTCAAGTGTCCTAGTCTGGATGATAATAAAATTTAATTTGAAAAACAATTGTTTATGTGTATGCATGTAAAATTTATGATCTGTTTTCTTAGTGAGAGAGTTAGGAATTGTGATGATAATAAAGAAAAAAGAGAAAGAAAAACTCTCGTTCATAAGTTGCTTCTCCAAATGAAATAATATAATTTATGAATTGTTTAGACTCAGATATACAAATTTTAAATGTATGTTTTTGTTATAATGTCATTTTATAATCTCCTCTTCTTTCAGCAAGGAAAAGAGAGAAGGAGAAGATATTGAGAGAGACTATTTAAAATTTATTACCCATTTCTTTGACCTGCAATATGTTTTAAGAACATGATCTGTTTTGCGATGCATTCAATGTCATGTGTGGAAAAGAAAGTAATTTTTAGTGCAGGGATCTCTTATTACTGATTTATGCAATTTCCTTTTATGTGTGTGGTCAACATTTTGCAGAAAAAAAATAACGATTAAAAAATTTGAAAATATGGCCTTAAAATTCAGATGTAAACAATAACAAACAAATCAAAACAAAAAATGTTCAAGAATCTTCAAAAATTAATTTATCCTAGTATTTCACTATACAGAAATAGGTAAATCCATTTAGCAGTCATAAGTGATAATAAATAAATATATTTTAATTATTACAGCCGACTGTATTATCATGTCATTGCAAGAAATAATGAAAATTTTAAATTTACAAAAATTTCATCGACGCAATATTTAATTCACCGGAATATGTTCATACAAACACAAGATACACCAAATCCTGATTCTCTTAAATTTTTACCTGGTAAGGAGGTATTGGGCAAAGGCAACACAATGGATTTTGCTTCTCAAAATGATGCGACATCATCTCCTTTAGCTAAATTAATTTTCCGAGTTGAGGGTGTTAGAGGCGTTTTCTTTGGTGGAGATTTTATAACAATTACAAAACAAGAAGATGCTGATTGGGGTCTTATAAAGCCAGAAATATTTGCAATAATTATGGATTTTTTTGCAAGCGGCTTACCAATAGTGCATGAAAAGAAAGACAATTCAGTTACACAAATAGAAGAAGACGATGATGAAGTTGTGGCCATGATAAAGGAGCTTCTTGATTCTAGAATAAGACCAACTGTGCAAGAAGACGGTGGTGACATTCTTTTTGTGGGGTTTGATGATGGTATTGTAAAATTAAAAATGCAAGGAAGTTGCAGCACTTGTGCATCTTCAATAATTACTCTAAAAAATGGAGTTCAAAATATGCTACAGTTCTATATACCTGAAGTAGTTGCAGTAGAGCAAGTTAAAGATGAAGCAGAGAAAATAGCTGAAAAGGAATTTGAAAAATTAGAACAAAAAATTCAAGTAAAAGAGAAAGATAGTGAAAAGAAATGAGAAGAATTTTACTTTATTGTAGTGATTGAATAAAACGATTTTTTGAAATTCAAATTGAATGCATGCATGTGTTTCTTCTTCAAGGGTCATATTTTGAGAGAGAGAGAGAGAGAGAGAGAGATCTATAATATTTTCATAAAATTAATAAAATTTTCAATTAAAAATGGCACAAATAAAAGTTGAAATCACTTCAAAAGAACAAAATCAAGTGCTTATCACAGAAATTCAATCAAATACGCTAAGTGATCTGCTGTCATCATTAACTAAAGCTAAAACTGAAACAAATTTAGCACTTACAAAAATTGTTGAAGAAAGGAAAAGTCAACCTGAAAAAAACAATAGTCATAAACAAAAAGATGAGGAAGAAGAAGATGATGATGATGAAGAATTTTAATTTTTCAAATATAATGATAAATTTTTATTTGTAAACGGCTTAAAGAAAAAAAATCAAAAGAAGTCAATAATAAACACCAAAAAAAACATCTACAATTATTTAATTTAAACTCATAAAGTAGGGTTCATTTATCTACAATTAATGTGTTGGTGGACCCATAATCTCATGTTCTTCTCTAAATCTAAATCTTTCTATAAACTCTAGCAATCCTTCTTTTGTCACAGGTGCCTGTATTGATTTACAAACAGCTAAAATGAAAAATATGTTAAATATATATTCTAATATGATATGAGTATCAAATGTTTTACCCATAGCAGTGGTGTACGCATTAGGATAAGATTTATCAGTTCGAACTCTCATAAACTTCCATTCGTTATTTTCATATTTACATTCAATTATTTTGTTATTTAGATCTTTTAAATCTTTAGTGTATTTCATTGCAGAAAATGGTTGATCGAAACCTCCAACGTATAAAAATGCTTTCTTTTGAGTCAATAATCTGTAGTAATAAAATATATCATTATATTTTATGAAATAAATGATATTAAATAATTATAAAATACCCTTGTCCACTTTCCATGACAATTTTTACTTTAAAATCAACTGAATTTTGTTCACTAGGTTTCCATTTTAAAACATCATCACATCGACCACTCATATAAGGATCCAATTTCGGTTGAAAAATAAGTCCATCGGGTTCATGTGATAACTGCCGGGCAAATTTTTCACTTAATAATTTATTTGCATGTTCTACGCCCCAGAAATCTTTAACTCGAATTGAAAATGGCTCATACTCTTTGCGGATTCTTCCTTTTTCAATAGCTCTACGTCTTGGCATTATTATTCTATCACGTATCAATCTCATACGTTCTTTAAATGATAAAACTCCAACATTTTCATTTTCTAAATAGATTATATCATAAACAAGATATCTTGGAAATTTTTGATGATTAACAACATCAATGACCATTTCACCATCTAAAAGAGTATTTCTTAAATGTTGTCCTTCCATATCAACAAATTGAATGTTGTGAACTTTGAAGCATGCATTGTCTCGATCAAAAAAATATATTTCGTCTTTTTGTTTAATGAGCATCATATAACGTGTACCATCTGCTTTCCATGAAACCATATATGGTTTTGAATGAAGCAATTTAATATTGTCACGATCCATACTGACCGGTTGGCTGCCTGGGAACCCAGTTTTATCGAAATCACACATATTTTGAATCTTATGCTGCAATTCATTCACAAGCTTTTTATCAGTCATAAGTTCAACACCACTAACACCTGCCATAAAGGTGGCATCAAGTTTTATCATTTCATTTTTCCTTCTTTTCTTGTTTCCATTTGATGAACCACTATCACTTTTATCTTCATTATCATCGTCATCATTTTGAATATCCTCATTATCATCTTGTTGGTCATTTTCACGTTTTCTTTTGCGTGAATTCGATGTCGTTGGCTGCTGCTGTTGATTATCATTCGGAAAGTTATAGTCATCTGGTGTTTCTTCTTCTTCAAAGCACCAATCAGGAAGCTCTGGCGCTTGTAATGTATCTTCTTCATCACCATATCGTTTAAATAGTTCAGTAATATATTCTTGCTTATATATACCCGGTGCTCGTGCTCTTGCGAATTCTTGAACTGCAGCAGCCACGTCATAATCATATTTTTCAACTAAATAGCAAACAATCAGGAATCCAGTTCTATTAAAACCATGTGTGCAGTGAATTCCAATCAAATCTATTGGATTTGATAGTACAAACTCATCCACTATTTCTATAAAGGATCTAACTTGTTCTATCGATGGTGTTTCACCAAATCCTCTACAACGTAATTTAACATATTGACAGTCTCTTCGCTCTACTTCAGAACGTGAGTAGAAGCGGTTTGTGTTTGTCAGATCAATCCATAAGCCTATTTTTTTCTGCAATTAATTAAAATATATTTCTGTTGCCTAGAACTTTTTTTCAATATTTTATAAAACTCTTTTAAACAATATTTCGAAAGCAATATCGATTGTTACTTACATTATAGTAACTCTTCATAAGAGAAAATATCATTTCTGGATAAAAGGATTTGTCTTCAACTTGATCATCAAACTTTTTATCTAATGGAGTCTTGAACGCGATAAATTTGTTACAAATTATAGATTCTGATCGATTGGGACAGTTCAGCCATCGATTCGGTATAGGTCCTGATTTGCTCATAATTAATTGAATATTTGATCTAATTTTTATATACAATTAGATGACTTAATTTTAATTTTCGCAGAGACACTATTTATTTTTAGAGAAAATTTTACAAAACAAAAAGAAATTTTTTAAAAATAAAAAGTCAGTTATTATTTTTTTGTAAAGTTTTCAATGATTTGTTTTTAAATAATTTCTCAGAAACTTTTTAATTTTTGTATCAATGAAATATTGTACCATCTTATACATTGAAGTTAAAATTTAAAATTAAAGAAATTTAAAGATTAATCATAATATTACATAAAGTACTACAAAAATAATTTCATGTATGTATGTTGTAAATTTTTTTCATGTATATCATCAAAACAAAAAAAGTATGAATCGTTTTGAGTCTGTATCTGCAGCTTTAATTGAAGGTGAAACAATTGTGACAAAACATGATGGAGTTAAGATTTATAATGGACATGAGAAGGTAAAAAATTTAAATTAAAATATAAAGAGAAAAATAAATAAAATGTTTTTTTACAGACAATTTTTGAAGATGGGGAGTTAACTTTAACAACTCATAGACTTGTGTGGGCGAAAGAAGGAGAGTTTTCTAGAGGATCAAACGTTATTCAATTGCGATTAAAACTAATTAAATCACTCGATGAAGAAATTGGCAGTTCAATGTTCTTTGGTAAAAAGAAAAGACTAATTATTCGCTTAAATGATATCACTGGAATTGAAAAATTGCCCGGTCCAATGGATTATACTAATTACACTTTTATTAAACTGTCAGCGCCTCATGGAATCACTGCAAACTTCATTCAAGCTTTAAACGAAACTCTTATGGCTAGAGTTTTTGATATTGATAGCTCAAACCCTAATTCTCCTAAAGTTCATAAAATCAAACAAAGAACAGGAATTTTAGGTATTGAAAAGAGCATTCAAGAGAAGCAAAAGCAAACAGATGAAAACATTTCTGTGGCATTTCAAGACCTTAATAAACTAATTGTTATGGCAAAAGATATGGTTAACGTATCTAAAGCAATAAGTCAAAAAATTCGAGACCGTCAATCTGATGCAACTGAAGATGAGACACAAAAATTCAAGAGCTTGCTTATGAGCTTGGGTATAGATGATCCAGTAACGAAAGAAAATTTCACAAATAATACTGAGTATTTGCGTAGTCTTGGGAATGAAATTTGCCAGTCACTTTTAGATCAAATGACAGTATGTTTCTTATAATTTTTATTTATAATATAATATAAGTAAATCATTTTAGGAACAAGGTGGTATGATGACAATAACTGAAGTTTATTGCCGAATAAATCGTGCTCGTGGTTTAGAATTGGTTTCACCAGAGGATGTTTTAAATGCTTGTAAATTACTCAATGGACCTATGAAATTAAGACAATACCCTTCTGGTGCAATGATTCTTCAACTTGAAAATCACAATGATGATCAAGTTGCTGAAGAAATTGAAAAGTTAGTAATTGAATCAGAATCAATGTCCATAGAAGAATGCGCACGATTAAAAAACATTAGTGTTCTTCTGGCTCATGAACGCTTCCTCATTTCTGAAAATGCTGGAAAAATTTGTAGAGATGAATCTGTTGAAGGTCTTAGATTCTATCCGAATAAATTTCTAGCATGATCAATTTATAATTTTAATAAAACTTGATTTATTACCTATATAATATTTAATGCTAAGCATATACACTTTTTATTTCTCGGGCTCAAATGTTATCGTCAAATCTCCAAATTTGTGAATTGTTTCTTCATAAATGTCTTCAGGTAATTTTGACTCATCACCGAGAAAAGTTGGAAAATGAAGAGGTTCTTTAGGTTGACGAAGTGGTAAAACTGTATCATAAATATAAACTAAACTTCCAGGTGCTCCTGCGATTGCTCTACCTGACACCCAAATACAATTTTCTTTTCTATTAATTCTCCAAATTTTTAAACCACGAAGAGTTCTCCATCGATTCCCCATATTTCCAGGCATTTTCTTTCCTTTCCAAATTCTACTTTTAATGCCTGAAGCCAAAGATCCTCCACGTCTATGATTTTTAGTAGTTCCATGAGTTGCTGGTCCTCCTTTAAATCCCCATCTTTTAATGACACCTTGCCAGCCTTGATCAACGCTAAAATGATTTATTAAGATAATATATTTAGTTTATTTAAAATTTTAAATACTTACGTTTTACCCAATACATCAACATAATCACCAACACGATAATGAAGAGCATTGATTGATGTGCCTATAGGAAGTGCTGCATCAGGATGTATGATAAAACGCGTAATTCTTTGTGTTGGCATCACACCACTTTCTTTAAATAAACCCATGTAATTTGCTGTCAATCGGTTTGGATCAGCTTCTCCTGATCCTATATAGAGACAACCTTTTTTATTGTAATTACCTAGACGTTTTCTCATTGTAGGATTGAATTCTCCAGGTGGTGCATATTTAATGACATGATTTTCAATGATTTGTAAAACTGTCGTACAAATTCGAGTACCATCTTTTGTCCAAAGAGGATAATAGCCTAGCTTTTTAGCAACTATTCCACAACGAATCATTCCTTTCTTCCATTCTTTTGGTTCAACTGTCGGTACTTTTAATAAAGATGCTTTTTCATGATCTTTTTTCGACATTTCATTGATAAATCTTTTATTTCTTTCCGTCAGATTATCATCTCGGTCCTTTGCTCTTCTTTCGACTCTAAAATGCCATTCAGGTACTCGTAATTTAGGGATAAATTTAAATCGATGGAAACAAACTTGTGTGTATCTTTAAAAAAGGTTAAAGAAAATTATTATTTTTCTCATTTTAAACATTTTCCTGCTTGATATTTACCTAACATCATTAATAATTGAAGTACCTAAAACAGTTTTTATGGTTTTTGATAAAAACATATTGAAACATTCGCTATTTCAAGTAGAAATTTAATTTTTAATTTTACTCTGCAATAACAGATTCTATTTTGTGTTTTTCTGAAGTTGTAAATTTTATATTCAATATGGTACAGAAATGTAAAATTTATTTTAAAAGTTATTTATTGTTTAGCACAAAAAGAAGCATGAAAAATGCTTTAACATTATAATGCATTAATTTAAAATGTATGAAGATGATTTATTGTTTATAAAATGTTTAAAGAATTCAAAATATCAAAGTGCTTTAAATATATTAGGATAAAATATTTTCAAACCAAATTATCAGTTTCTGGCCTATAATGTGTATTGTAGATTTTACAAACTTACAAATTGCATACTCGAGTGTTTGACCACCTATATTAATGTGTAAAAAATATGCAGTGAATAAAATTTAGTTTTTTCTTCTCTTTCATCTAAAATAGATGTTTTAAGACATGTTGCTGCTGATTTTCTCTAGTACTTATAAAACAGAACATGCCAAATATTGAAATGAAACATCAGCACAAGTGAATTAAATAATAGAAAAAGTGACAAAAGTTACATAAAATATAATTGTATAAGAATAGAGAAGAATTCCTATATGAAAGTGTGAAAGTGAAAAAGAAAAATTCGTGAAAATTCTATCTTATCTCTTGAATAAAAAAATTTTGACTTGTGCAAAAAATCTGTTAATAAATAAAGTCAATTAAAATATAAAGCGACAAGTACAGGTAAGAAAAGTAGGATATAATGAAAATTTCATTATTCGGACACATATTGTGATTTCACATTTCGTAATTTGGCTCTTTATTTTCTTCATGAAAAAACTTTCTCTCTCTCTGAATGATTACGAAAATTTTAGGGTCAAAAACGTAAAATATGAACAAAGTGTTGAAAAAAATTTTCTTTCTTTTTCTTGCATTTATGATGTATCTTATTTACTGATAAGAAATGATTAAAATTATAAATATTCCTTTGTGTTAATCCCAATCATAGTTCATTGGATAGTAGTAAGGAATTATAGCGAAAATAATACTACTGGCTCATTACGCGATAATTACATTGAACTAAAAAAGTTACGTGTGCCACTGATGAAATGCTATAAATTTAATGCTCATCATTTGCTACTTACAAAGTCTTATAAGAAAATTAATATATTAATAGTCATTATGTTATGTACCCAATAGTCTCAAGTAGACCCATGAATTATCACTTCAATTTTTAAATACATATATAAACGGACAGTAATTCACTTTGTGGCTCTTGTGGGTTACATAAAGCAAATACTTGTTAAATACACAACTATGAATGAAAAAAAAGAAGTTTTTTGAATATATTAGACCTTCTTCAAAAAATCACAGTTGTTGTTGATTAAGAGTGAATTAAATTACTTGAAATATAGGTAAACAGTTTTTTCTTCTCTTCGCTTTCTGTATCTGTTTAACTGCTTTACGGGTTTTCACTTTACATCCCATCGTATTCTCATTTTTATTTTTTTTTCACATACTTTCTTCGCTATATAAAAATACTACGTCGTAGAGTCTTGCTTGATACTCAAAATTTTATTAATTCTGTCACGGAATGCAAAAAGTTTCAGTTTCTATTAAAATAAAAACTATTTAGGTACTTTTTTTGAATGAAAAAAATTTTATATCTGCATATAGTTATTCAAATAAACTGTAATCAATTTTTCCTTGACCTCATCTATCTACCTTTAATCTATATGTGCTACTCAGTCAAACAACTATAGTTATGAGATATTGATAGCTTTAAGCTTTAACTTAGTATTGTCAATCGACGCTTATTCCTTTCATTCATTTTGTGCATAGCAATATTTTGCAAATATATGTAGAAAAAAAGATAAAGGGTAGCAGTCAAAACAATGAATTATAAAAGTGCTTTTATGATTAAAATATAATTTGCATTCATTATTCATTCGCCAAATATTATACTAAAATTGGCATTGAAGACATCAATTTTATTGTGATTTCTAAATTTAACATACTTTTTTTTTCTTATCGCTCGTCGTCTCTCTCACTTATTCTCTTGCGTATGTCTGACTGAATGATATTTATCATAATTTTGAAATCATCAACGCTACCGCCAAAAAAAGTATTATGAATGAACTCCGTAGTGTAAAAATCAACAATATGCCGTAACTAATTTCCATATGCTAAACTCGATGCATTGCCAACAGTTTTATGACAACATCAGACAGATATTTGATGATTAAAACGAAGGATTTTTTTCCTTCTGTATGAACTTATGTTGTACGACGAAGTTCAATCACACGGTTATAATGATAATATTTCATTCCGGATTTAACGCATCAAGTCAAGGTGCTTGATTGGTCTGATGTAAAATTGGCTTACACAACATACGTAAGCAAGAAAGAGATGCAAGGTAAAACTGAACATCAATGCTTGAAGAGAAATTTATACAAGAAAGAGCTTTAAATTTGTAAAACTTATGGTCACAACCTCGCAATTGCGTTATACATTTTTTTTGGGAAATTTCCTATTATGCAAAACTATATTATCAAGGATGTCAAACATGTTTACTCTCTATCTCTTAGATGGTCAAATATCGAACGAATCACTTTTTTTATAAACCCGGTTGTCGTTGACAACGAATGACGATTGTTTGCAAATGCTAATTGACGGAACTGAAAAAAAACCTCTGAAGAAAAATCCCCCGAAAAATTCTATATCGTGATGTTCTCTTCTATCTCATGTATATCTCAATCTAGATTAAAAATGAAGATGAATGAAACTTGTCTACCAAACATATAATAAATATAAAAAGAATAGAAACACCTGCACATATTATAAAACGATAAAACACAACAAGAAAAAACTTGTTAAATAATCTTTAAAGATTCTTGAAAAAAGTGGTTTTTTTTGCAAAGTATAGCCAAAAAAACCAGAAATTATTTTATTTTGAAAAGGCAATGAGCTTGGTACTTTGTAATAAAAGCAATTTCAATGCAAGAATCATGAAAAGTGACACAAATCTTTAATTTTTTTATTTTTCAAGGAAATTCTCACATTTTAGTGTAGTTTCAATGACACCACTAGTTGCTAGTTTGCAATGCTAGAATGAATTTAAAAGAATTCAGTAAAATCTTTTTTTTTAAAAAAAATTTAACTGTCTAATTTGATATTTTCTTATTTTATCATAAGAACTTTAAATTTGCATGAAATCTTGAATTCTTGAGAAAAACGTGAATAACATTAAAAAAGTTATATCAATAGCAACAAGTTTTTTTCATCTTTCGCAACTTATTTTGTTTTTTGCGATAAGACACGTGTTTGCAAAATTCTTTCTTTCGGTCAAAAAAATGACTGTGTGTCGCGTGATATTTGGTCAATACACGAAAAGAAATGATTGCAAGAACATTAGTATAACAAGAAACAAGTTGTTAAGCTGGGAAAGCAGTGGGATTTTATATATTCAAAAACTTTCCATGACAGGGACTCATTGATGGCTCAACAACTTTTCTTCTCGATCGTTTATGTAAACCGAGAGTTTTATTATCTCACGCGACACACCTGAACGCAAAACTGAAAAAAATCAATAAAATTTATTTCTCCCAAAAAAAAGATTCTTGAGTTTTTTTTCTTCTCCATTTTAATTAACTATATGCGATGTTTAAGGCCACAAAACAAGTTAAAGTAAGGAAGAAGAGAACTGAAACTGATTAGAGTGCCATCAGTTTCATGGCCTCAGAATGTCTAACTTGAATCAGTCGTTGGTTCCCACTCATGCGGATCAGACTTACATAAGCTCTTTTCGTCCGGGGTGTTCTTTTTTTCAAATACCAGTATTGTTTAGTGTAGTACTTTATCATCTATTCTGAGAAAAAGGTATTAATTTTAAAGTCATTCGACATTTGTTATTTGTATAATATACGCTCATCGCTATTTGTAAATGTGTCTTTTTCCTAAAATTTCAATTTGATCTCATATTTGATTAAAAGTATGGTACCTAAATAGATATTTTTAAACATGTTTTTTTTTGTAAATTAATTTCAGAGGAAAAAACTTCATTCATCGATTAAAAATTAATCAACAATACTGCTTAGTGTTACTACTTTAAATTAATTACTTCAACGTCAAAACTTGTTAATAAATCTATAAATCAAAATGGTGAAAACTGGACATTTATTTCGAGCGCATGGAGAATTTTGTGCATCGCATCCATGGGAGGTGATAGTGGCATTGATAACTTTTACTGCCTGTATGTTTAGTGTTGACAAAGGAAGCAGTTCTGCAAATGATCCGCTAATTAATCCCACAATAAAACCTATTCAAATGAGACAGTGTCATGGATGGCGAGAGTCTTGTGATGGCTTCGAAGCTCAATATATTGCAGCAGACGTAATTTTGATGACAATTGTAAGATGTTCAGCAGTTCTTTATTGCTATTATCAATTCTACAATCTCCATAAATTGGGATCAAAATATATTCTTGGTAAGTAATTTATTTTTTTTCTCTTTAATTTTTAACAATTTGCAAAAAATGAAAAAAGAAAGAAGAAGAAACCAAAGCACATCGGTGTTAAAAATTTGAGTTATTGGAAAGTTATAAAACAATTACATTTCGTTACGTCTATAGACATAGATTTCACAAAACTTCCTCGATTGCTTTCTATCGTTTAAATATAATTTAACTCATAATTAATTATCAATTGTTTTTCTGTTATTTATAGAATTTCATTAAAGTTTTTAAACATGTGTGCCTAAAGATAAAATTGATCTTTTTTAAATTCCTACTCCTTCTCCACATATGGTATGGTTTATTTTTAATTTTTTTCTATAAATAAACACATGGAAAAAGTAGAAAGAGGTCGTATGGAAAAGATCTCTCAACAAAACTTTTTAACCGGCAAATACAGAAAATATTGACGAAGTCTTTTTTTAAAATGAAAAATGAAATTTCCACGTAATTGAATGAATAAGTAAAGAGAAATTGGCAAGGAAGGAACAAAACTAATAAATTGCTCACGAATAAATCAAGAGAATGAAATTCCTGAAAAAACGTGAACAGTCTGTAATAAAACTTTGTTTTTCTCCAAATAAAATCGTTACCTCCGATAAATTTGTCTTGTCTTGTCTTTTAAAAAGCTTTTTAAAATTTTTAATTCATTTCCGTGATTTCGTCTTCTTTTGGCACTAAGAACTTAGATCAAAAAATACATGTTGAATGATTGTTTTTAGCTCAAAAACAACCATTTATCGGTGAATCTTTTTCTGCCAAGTTAAGTTGTCATGTGATCACAATAAAAATAATCAAACGTGATTTGAAGACTTGATTATCCAAAGCATGATGCAAAAAAAAACCAAGAGAGCTCAAACAAAAGTCAGCAGTTTCGTTTGAAAAGATTTCTTTCAAACAAAAAAATAAATAAATCTATTGTTTACGAACGTCTAAAAAAAGAGTTTCTTTTTTCGCTACTTACAACAAAAACAAACCTCTTCTTCATGTATGATTACGTCATTTGTACTTTCTCAATTCAACACATATAGCGCACATCGTTACAGACATTCATTTAAACTCATAGATGAAGCGAACAAGAGAAAGAAAGATATTGAGAAGCTTTAATTTTTTAATCATTTAATGATGCTCGTGTTTAAAAAGGACATTTGAATAATGATGTTCACATGTGCATTTTCATCCGTGAGATAACCGGTTCAGAATATTCTTTTTGATTTTTTTAAAATCCATTAAAAGTTTCACCAAAAAAACAACTTCGCAGATGCTAATGAACTTTAATCTTTGCATTCGAATAAGAAACGTGACTTGAGAACGTTTCTAAAATGAAAAGTAATAAAAATTTATTTGTTGTTCTGAAATGATGGTATAAAGTTTACAATATACCTACTATAAATATTTTCTTTTTGGTTAAAATATGATCTACATGTTTACGTTAATTATAATACTCGAGAAGTTTGAGTTAGTTGAATCAAAATTTTATATCATATTTATTGAGAAAAATAATTTACTCTTGATAATTAAACATCCAAATAGAAACAAAAAATTTCATTCATGAGAATCTACACGTGTCCTTGATAATCAGACTACAATAAGATGTCTAGCACTTACTTATTGAAGCGTTAAAAAACTCTTCATGAACAACTTGTACCATTAATAATTTTGGAGAGAATTGGATTTTTGTTCAAGTAGGAAATATTAATTGACTTCCACGTTTCATTCAAAAGTCAGAAAAAAGTGAATGATTATTTGTAATGCGATTTTTTGCTGCTCGCGCCATGAACATATGATTTTGAATGTTGCTCGTTGAAATAAAGAAACCATTTTCTTACCTACAAAAGCTTATAGAAGTACATAACATTAAATGCATGCACACAACGTGCTTAATAAAATATTACTAATGTATGTCATTTAACGTGGTTCAAGTTGACCAAGTCTTCATTTGCTATTATCGTCTGTTTTGCTCATGCAAAAAATATTTTATAAATCAATAAATCTATTAATAAATTCATCTTAAACGTAAATTGATTTATTCTTCCGGGATTGCAATTAATGAGTGCTAAAAATGTTTTTTTAAAAAAAATATTGTTTTTCTGCAAGTCACATGTTTTTTTTGCTCACTAAGACGATTGTTTGAGGAAATTTAAATCTGCATAGACGTCCAATTGTCGCTGTATTAAGTCTCAATAAAAAAAATACAATGCTCTCGAGCAATCATCGTTGGAGGAGAATCAAATGTCCATGTAAATATTTAGCGTAATTTGTTCCGATGTGAAAAGTGAGTCAAGGATAATAATTCTTAATAGTTTGTTATTTTTGGGGGTCTCTACTTGCGAAAATTACGCGTTCTTTGATTCATCTAAAAAAATGTGAATTTTTAGTTAGCACTAACAATCCCAATGAGTAAAGTAATTTGAATAATGTTGATAATAAACATTGTGGTATTTTTTCATAGCCATAAGAAATTGACAATGATCATGATCATAAGAAATGAAAATAAAAATAGAAATAACCTTGCAGAAAATTTGATCAATGAAAACTAAAATTACACGATGACTTACGCGTGAATAAATAAGAAAAGGAGAATTATTTAGACAAGCTATTTGTGAAAACAAAAAAGTTTTCTGCATAAATCTTAAACGAATAATGAAATTCATTTGAATATTCTTACAAATGGAATGCGCATTATTGAAATCGATTGTTTGCACATATTTCCAGTGTCAAAAGGGAAAGAAGAAACGGACATACATATGACGCTTAACTTAGTTGACTGATAAGCAAATACCTTATATTCATTTACGCAAAAAAAGAGTCATTTTTAATATTTACTTTATATTTTTATGTGTACTTTTGCCATATACTTATGTACTGATGTGTATTGATTTTCTCCGCTCCTATATCTCACACGTTTTCAACTATGACAAAAAAAATCTTTTTAAAGACGTAATGTTATAAGGAAAAATTACAAAAAGAAATCACGTAATTGTGAATGGATGAAATCAACATGCCAATATTTATATGTCCTTCGATTTCATTTTACAGTCAATAAAAATATTCCGGTATGAGTATACAATTCATAGTTGTCTTCATTACTTATTGTGAGATTCTTTTAAATCACATGGCATGACTTGTTTTGAGTTTTCATCTCAATGCATGTTCGATGTTCTAAGTAAGCAATAAAAAATTGTATTTTTCTTCTGGTCTCAACTCTTCATTCAAGGTATTCAAAAATTTACATAAAATTCGCTTAAACTAACCAGTTTTATTTGCTGATAGACGGGTAGTTCAAACGTAATATGAACAGTAAGTAAAGAAGTTTTGTAAGAAGATTTGGAAAGGTAGTGTCCGGGTTTGTGAAACGTGATTCTCAAGGTTATCAACTCTTTTTTGGCATAAGCTTTTTTGTTGTCTTTGCTGTTGCAGACAAATAAGCATAAATTCATTCTGCATAAAATAAAACATTTTATTTCTTGTTACGACTCAAAGCTAATTATACATTTGCATGTGTGTACTAAAATAAATACACACATTAAAAGTAAAATCTTCATATGAATGTAAAGCTTGCTTCGTGGACTTACTTATGCTATTAAAAGCGTCTGTTTATTAGTATGCGTATATATGTAACGGGCTCGCTTTCAATATGTAACTTCGATTCATTCATTCATTCCATTCATCTTCGACTTTATTCATTCATAAATGACGTTGATCAATATCGTGACATTCATTTTACAAAGTTGTGATTTTTCTATCTTACATATACTTTCCTTCTCCCTCCAATAATTGACTATACCACGACGATCTTCGTCTGTACGTTTGTGAGACACGTTTGGCACCAAAAAAAACTTGTTTCAAAAGATTTTTGAAAAACGGCGAAAATGCTGGATTGAAGTAAAAAAAATTTACACAAACCTATGAAGTAATGTGTAACTCAAAAAACTTTTTTGCGCGTCAAAAAAAAAATGAAGAGAGTTGCTATGTCAATGATGATGATGCTGATATTATTAACATAAAGATGTAAATGATTGAAGAAAGTAAATTCACTCTTTTGCTTTTACTTATGAAAAAATTTCACACATATGAAACTTCTTTTTGCTGGAATTTCTTTTCTATTTTTCTTCATTCTTCTTTGCACAGTAACCTAGTAGCACACAATTATGATTGACAAAATTATTCATTTTCAATTGCAGGTATTGCTGGTCTTTTTACCGTTTTTTCAAGCTTCATATTTACATCAAGCATTATGAACTTTTTGGAAAGTGACATATCAGATTTAAAGTATGATTAATAATTTAACATGAGTTCACTTATAAATAACACAATTTTAATTTTATTTAGGGATGCATTATTCTTTTTCCTTTTACTCATTGACTTGTCAAAAGCTGGTATTCTTGCAAAATTGGCATTAAGTGGTTCAAACTCACAAGAAGTTACACAAAACATAGCACGCGGAATGGAAATTCTCGGACCAGCTATTTCATGTAAGCAATTTTTCTTTATTGTGTTGTCATTCATATTCTTACAGATTGATGTTTTTAATTGTAGTGGATACAATGGTTGAAGCTTTGGTGATTGGTGTTGGAACGCTCTCTGGTGTACAGAGACTAGAAGTTTTAAGTGGATTTGCCGTCATGTCTGTAATCGTGAATTATGTTGTGTTCATGACGTTTTATCCAGCTTGTTTATCATTAACACTTGATTTATCGCGTAATTGCAGCGGAAATAAAGCCGTTGCAGTAAATGCTAATACTGAAACAACAGAGAAGCAAAAGATTCGTGATCCATCGCTTATTCGAGCCTTAAGTGAAGAAGATCAGAAACAAAATCCAATCATACAGCGTGTTAAGCTTATTATGTCAAGCGGTCTTATGATTGTTCATGCACATAGTCGTCTTACATTTTCTGATAATGATGACGTAGAAGATTCTCATGTCAATGTCAACACAAACCCTGGCGCTGACGTAAAGAATCTAAATATGGCTCAACAAATGAACAAAACAGAGTCGAGTGACATTTCTGACTATATCATGAGATGGTTATCAATTAGTACAGAACAGATATTCATTCTTATTCTATTAGTAGCACTTTGTATTAAATTTATTTTCTTCGATCGTGACGATCTCACTAATCAAATTCAGCGCGATTTGGCAAAACAAATTGAAGATGAAGAGAGAAGAAAACGTGAGCAGGAATTAGAAAATCAAATGAGAAAAGAAATTATTGCAAAAGTGCCACCTACACCCACCATACAACTATCATCACGCGATCCATCACCACCTTTACAACGTCGTGCATTATTTTCAATTCACGAGGAGGATCCATTGATGAAAGAAGCTGAAGTTCAAACTGACCTCACTGCCTTTGATGTTTTTGGCGACTCTGATGAAGATAATCCCGAATTTATTGAGTCTGCTCTTGTGCCAGTACGCCCACCGCGATCAATTGATGAATGTGTAAAAATTATGATGTCAGATGAAGGTGCCAAATCATTAACTGATGAAGAACTCATAAATTTAGTAAATGCTGGTGGAAATTATTTGCCATTACATAAGATTGAAACAATCATTGAAGATGCAGAGCGTGGAGTCAAAATTCGACGTCAAATTATTGCCTCTCGTATGGGCTATAAAAATGGAAATGATATTTTTGGAAGCTTGAGCTACCGCACGTATGATTATAGTAAAGTGATGAATGCATGTTGCGAAAATGTCCTTGGATATGTTGAAATTCCAGTTGGTTACGCTGGTCCCTTGGTGCTCGATAATAAAAAATATTTCGTTCCAATGGCAACAACTGAGGGAGCTCTTGTTGCTTCAACAAATCGTGGTTGCAAAGCTCTATCATATTATGGTGTTCGTAGTATTGTTGAAGATGTTGGTATGACAAGAGCACCATGTGTTAAATTTCCAGATGTCGTAAGTGCTGCTCAAGCTAAACGATGGATGGAAACTGCCGAAAATTTCACTACAATTAAACAGGCCTTCGATTCAACTAGTCGATTTGCACGCTTACAAGAACTTTTAATTTCAATTGATGGTCCACAATTATATATTCGCTTTAGAGCATTCACAGGTGATGCAATGGGAATGAATATGGTTTCAAAAGGTGCTGAAAATGCTTTAAGAATTGTACAACATAATTTCCCAGAAATGCAAATCATTAGTTTAAGTGGAAACTTTTGTTCAGATAAAAAGCCTGCTGCAATCAATTGGATTAAAGGTCGTGGTAAACGAGTTGTTTGTGAGTCACGTATTAGTGAAGAAGTGCTTAAGAATTTGTTAAAAACCGATGCAAAGACATTAGTGCAATGTAATAAATTGAAAAATATGGCGGGTTCTGCAATGGCGGGAAGTATTGGTGGCAATAATGCACATGCAGCCAACATGGTCACAGCAATTTTCATAGCAACAGGCCAAGATCCAGCACAGAATATTACTAGTAGCAATTGCTCTACAAATATGGAGCTTCATAGTGAAAATCCAAATGATTTATATATCACATGCACAATGCCTTCATTTGAGGTCGGAACAGTTGGTGGTGGAACAGTTTTACCCGGACAAAGTGCTTGCTTAGAAGTTCTCGGCGTTAAAGGTGCTCATCAGTCACATCCTGCAGAGAATAGTAAACAACTAGCTCGTATCATTTGCGCAACAGTTATGGCCGGTGAACTTTCACTTATGGCAGCCTTAGTCAATAGTGATCTAGTCAAAAGTCACATGAAACACAATAGGTAAGCAAAAAAATTAGAAAAAGTATGAACAGTGAATAAAATTTTTATATCTTTTTTTACAGATCTTCCGTGGTTGTCAATTCATTTTCTACCTCAAATCGAGCATCATCGGCCTCAATTCCAAAAATTTAACATCAACTTTATCGTGACAAAATTCTCATGCGTCGTCATTTAAAAAATATGTCTACATCGTTTCCGTAAAGGATGCAAATTATAAAATAAGTAATGCAAAAAAAAACTTTTAAATCTTCCTTTCTTAGTAATTATAAAAAAAATCATAAGATTGAACGAAAAGAGAAGGATTTAGAAAGATAACTTAATAAATTGTGTAGGAGAGAATCATTGTCATCTTAAAATAAGAAATTAATCTACATAAAAACATGAATGTAATTGTGATGAGTAAAACATTGTTAGCGATGAGAAACAAAATTCTTAAAGGTTTCTATACATATTCGAAATGAATTTTGATCGATTTGTATCACAGGTCAGTTATTTTTCGTTTTTTGATTATTCGTGTTCTGTGATAAATTCAAATCGATTTTGTTTTGCTTTTTCGATTCATTGGCAGTATTTTTTTTTTTCGGTCAGAACCAGAGAGATAGAGAATGAAAGAAAAAAAGTTGTTTTTATTTACATCGAAGTTTTTTTATTAGTTTTCATTTAGTTATAACGCGCAGTTATCACTTATGACGTTATGACTCATTAATATTACACAATTACATTTTTTTAATACAGATATTTTATTCGTTTTTAGTAAAATAAGAGAGAAAAAGAATTATTAACATTCACAATTTTAAAGAAAAGAATAGTTTTTGATTTTTAAATAAAGGAAAAAAAAAGTTTTTTGACATAAGAAATTTTTTTAAATTTTCTTAATTTACAGCTTAAATATCATTATCTAGATAGTGAATAAATAGAAGAATATACATATAAAAATATTATTATTAGATTGACATATAAAGCAGGTTAACATTTTTGTTTATGCTCTAATGCAATTGTAGTTAATTATCGTTGTTGTGATTACTCAAAAAAAATATTTTCCGACATCGCATCACGTGTCGCATTCTTTTTTGATGATCATCTTACTGTAAACAATATAATAAAATTTAAGAAATTTGCCAAAACAGAGAATTTATAGATTCACTTACTCATCAGAAAAATTTCTAGTTTTTCTCCGTTCGTCATCATTAAAACTCATATTAATGCCAGAGTCTTGTGAGGAAAGCTCATTGTGAGTAACTGTTTTAAGCTTTGAAATAGCACCAGTGTATACTGGCTGAATTGGAAGTGAATCAGATCGTCGTTGATTTTGAGTTCTATGATAGATGACAGAAAGAAATGCATGATTAATTAAGATGTAGTTAAAGTCATTTAACAGATCATTTCACAATTATTATACAATTTTGTTTCATCGTTCATGTT
Source organism: Polypedilum vanderplanki (assembly GCA_018290095.1). NCBI lineage: Eukaryota > Metazoa > Arthropoda > Insecta > Diptera > Chironomidae > Polypedilum > Polypedilum vanderplanki. The sequence goes on along the minus strand of CM031381.1, from coordinate 5,488,859 downwards.
ATTAATTTGTCTCATCAAATTGGTATTTCTCGCTACTGCTGCCGATAATTCCGATTCACTCTTCATATCCTCTGCACTATTTAAAAAGGAAGTGTATATTTTTAAAATGAAATAAAAATAGATGCCAATAAATAAATCAATCATCTTACCAATTTACATTTGCAACACACAGTGCTTGCATGTCATTTACTGATTCTGAATTCTCAAGCACATCTTCAACCTTTGAAATGACTTCTCTAATTTCTGATTTTATCTCATCACTTATTTCTTTTGTTACTCCTCTTACATATTCACTTATGTCTTGTTCTGTGTCACTGCTACAACTACAGGTATAAAGAAAAATTAGTTTTTTTTTATAATTTGAGAACATTGCTATTTGTATTTTCAGCAACATTTAATTTAAACATGATAAGTGTAATTTTACAAAAATAAAATGTTTCTGTGGTTTGGCATATAGTAAAAATGATATAGAAATTTGAGATACAACTATTAAATTTATATTATTCTTATGAGACATGTGGACTTTATTAAACGGACATAAGCGAATACAGAAAATTGATATGTGTAGTTCTACCTCTCAAAATCAAAAGAACTTTTTAGAAAATCCGTTTGACTGCTCACACATTGCGAAAGACATCGTTTTGGTCTCATTTTTTGAGTTAAAAGTATACTTTTCGGTGGTGATTTTGACGACCAACTATGGCATCTATTTTTTTTTGTTAATTTCTCTTAATTGATGTTAAAGATTATTAAAAAAATTCTTACCTGTTTCTATTTGGTATCGAAATGGGATGTGAAAAATTTGACATTGCACATTGAGTATCTCCTCCTAAATTAAATAAAATTATTATAAATTGCTTAAAAACTATGAGATTAACACGTTAATTACCTAATGAAAAACGAACAATTGGTGATGGTGGTGATGAATATGCACTCGAATTTTGATTCTCAAGTGGTGGAGAAGTTTTTAATGGCTTTAAGGAATCAATTAGACTCCTACTTTTTTGTAATAGTCTGAAATCTAGCATCAATGGTTTCTCTACTAAGTTCTTTGGATCAAATGGTGGTAGATTTTTGACATTTTGTGATGGACCTTAAAAAAATTAATTAAAAAAGATAAACAGAGAATTTATAAGATTAAACTATAAATGTCAAATTGGTTGTAATTCAGGTTAATGCAACAATAAAAAATTTCCGTTCAAATATTTGAATTTAAAAATCGTTTTAAAAGTACGGTTTTCCCTCGAAAATAAGAGATGCATCTTGTATTCAAATAGAAGCGACGGGGTTTCTTATTTTTGAATATAAGAGACATCTCTTATATTCGAAATAAATTTAATATTTTTTTTAAATTTCAAAAGAGTCAAAGTTTTTAAGATGTTGTCTGATCAGGAAGGAAAATCAAATCAAATATCCTATTGTTGCCCGACACACAACATATGTCACATAAAATTTGTAAACATTGACATAAAATGTAAACAAAACATTTGCAAAATTTAGAAAATTTTTCTTTTTTGGGTTAAATTCTTGATTAAATTTATTTATATTAATATTAAAATACTTCGAACTCAATTCTTTATCCAACTGGGTTGCAGCGAAATGGGAATAAAAAAGAATTTTTAAAAATTCATATGTCGCACATCATGTGACATGTAGTTTTCGTTGTCCCGAGTTGCGCAACGTTGCCCATTGTTGTGTCTGATTTTTTCATTAAATAACGGAAAAATTAGGTATTTTTATCGTATTTTTCAAAAATGTCTCTTTTATTACGGGTCTCTTGTATCATATTAGAGACAAAAACTCAATTTTTTAAAAATTCAAAATTTTGTCAAATTCGAATACAAGAGGCATTTCTTATTTTCAAGGACATGGTAGAATTTTTTCAGGGCAAAAGCTTCGCTTCAGTTATAAACCCTTGTCCTAATTTCAATGGTTCAGTTTCTTATTACCATACGAAATAACTAAAAAAAGTAGGAACTTACCGAGTAATAATTCATGCGCTTCACGTGGCAATATGAACCATCTCAATTTTTCTGTTTCTTCATCATTAGAAGTAGCAAAAAAGCTATCATTACTATTTGATCTTTGTGCAGTTTTTCTTGCACGACTAAAAATATTTCTTGCTGTTTGTAAGCAATCTCCATAATTTTGTGGCAGTCTATCTGGTGCAGAAATTCGACGATCATTAAAGAGCATACGACCATCATTGTATCTTATTGAATGCAACCATTTTCGCTCTTTTGCTAATGCATTTGTATGATGTCTCCATTCACCATTCTTTGTATTCATTTCATATTGAATTAATAATTTCCAACCTTCTTGAGCAACCATTTTTAATGACTCCAAAATAAAATTAATTTCAGCATCAGTCATGAAAAAAGGAAATGTCAAGCATGTATAGCCTGGAGAAATACTTTCATTGCATTGATTTTTGATGCATTTTTCATATTCCACCTTCAAGTTGTCACTAATACCAAGCGCTTGATTAATTAAGTTGTTTGCCGTCGATTGAATGCCAAAAACATCATTTAGAACTGCAACAACAAAACGATGATGTAGAAAAGTTCCGCGTGGGTGTTTTATTAAGAAAGATATTGTTGGAATTCTTCGAGCGACAGTTGAAGATGGTCCAATTAATATAATTTCAGGAATAGTTCGAATATGTGACAAGACTTGCTTGCAAATTTTTTCATTTCTTGTCATTATATGTGTTCCTAGAGTCTCTTTCAATTGCATCACTAAACCACATCTCACAATATTGATCGAATTAATCATTTCCATTCGAATTGATGGAAGATTTTGCATGATTGATTTTTTCACAATTAATATTCCTCCAGCTTGAACACCGCCTATCATATTACAGCAGCTAAAGAAAATTGCATCTTTTGTAGCGAGCGGAAGATCAGGATTGACATTTATTTGTGCACTTGAACACGAATCTGTATAATCCCAGACTGAAATTGCGCCATATTGATGAAGCAAAATTGTTGTTGCGACATCATCTGCTAGTATCCCAGTCAACCTTGAAACTGTAGAAAATAAACCGACTAATTTGCATCCGCTTTCCTTGTATAGACACAATTTTCTCTCAAGATCAACAAGATCCAAAAATCCATCAATATTTTTCTTAATTTTCTCAACTTGCACATTTAAATCAATCCATGGTTTGATATTTGCATATGGTTCAAGATAGCTCACAAATAATATAACTCTATTGTATTTTTCGTTGTTTTCATATGAATTTCCTATCCCAAATAGTTGTGCTAAACGATTCGATGGATTATTACAAAAAATAATTTCATCATCATCTGTTGCATTCACTGCATGTTTGATTAAGTCTCTGCTTTCAGTACTGTGTATAATACGATAACACAATGATAAAAAATATTATGAATCATATATATTAATTTTTTTAAAGTAAATAAACTTACTCATATAGATTTGATTGTAAGCCAGTAACAGAAGATGTACAATTAAGATCTCCATAAGCAGGTAAGACTTCTTTCAAAATATAATCCTCTAAAAATTGTAAAGATCTCCCTGACGTTGAATAATTTGCGTAAACAACTAGAAAATCATGGGTAATGTAAAAGAATACATATATATTATTTATATACATCATTAGCGTCTGTTTTTATATAAAAGAATTTTCCACATTGCAAACATGTGTTCTTGCCATTGTTTACAGAGAAAAAAAATTTCTGTGCCGTTTGGAAAATTACTTCATATTATTTGCTTGTTGACGACAATATTACTTGTTTATAGTCATTAGTGGATTGCTTTCGGTTTTTTTGTTTTGATCTTTTTCAAAAAAAAGTTTTTTAGACAAATTTTTAGGTAAGTATGTGTCTAGACTATCTTTAGATTTTGATAATTAAGTAAAAATTATGACCTTTCATCTCTCCCTATAACAACCTTTATTTACTTAGGTGCTTAGTTAGTAATTTTTAAAATTTATGAGTTTATTTTATTTAATTAAAATTGAAAATAAGAAGTCATGAGTCAAGTGGGAAAAAAGTTTACACGTGTGAAAGCTTAAACAGTAATAAGTATGTATATTAATTAAAGTAAAGTATACATTGCAATTAACGATGAATTGTTAGTTTTTTAATAAGATTGTGATATTCTTTTCACATTGAAGTATCGCATCACATTCGTTTTAAAAATATGGTAATGATTGTGATTGAAAAAAAGTATTTTATTGTTTAAACGCGAGAACTTGCACAATAAATTGATTTGCATCTAATTATAATGAAATATTTTCTGTGATTCATTCGTGCGCAGTGTAGCAAATTGGTTTGTATCAATTAAAATGCTGTTCTCTGTCTTTAATTGAGTTGTCATTATTATATCAATTGTACAAAGAGAAAACACTCAATTATGAGATTCAAGGCTTAATAACTAATAAATTATTACTTTATTGCACATGCACAGAGATAATGATTTTCAATGACACGCAGATGTAAACACTTATGTTATTCTCGTAGACATCGCGTCTCCTCAAACACAAAACTCGAGAGAACAAATTTAAATTCACATATTAAACAAATAAAAAGAGAGAGAAAATGTTTAAGTTGGCATATATTCACAATCCATATGGCAAAATTCAATTTTACGCAAAATTACACACAACAGTAAATTTTAAATATAGTGATTAGGAAATAGCCTTAATTAGTAAGCTGTCAATTATGCAAAAAAAACTGTGACATTTTAAAGTGAACAGCGGTAACGAGAACTTGTGTGTATTTTTATTTTTATTTTATTTTTTAAACTAATTATTCTCCAATTACAAAAAAGACATGAATAATCGAAGATCAATTATTTTGATGCTTTTATATTTAGCGCCATTGATGATGATCTTTAAAAAAATTTATTTTTGTAAGTTGTCAGCTTTTGACGTTGTCTTTTTATTTAGGTATTTTATTTTCTAAAAACACTTCATGAAATGAATGAAACTAGGTTTATTAATAAATAGTGTACTATATAGCAAATGAAAGGAAATTTCAGTAATAGACAACTATTATGACATCTTATGCTTTATCAAATTGTAGTGGACACTTTATTATCCATTTAAACTAAATAAAGTAAAAAGAGAAATAAATGAGAAAATAGGAGAGCAGAAGATCATAAACTTTCTCATTTTTTACCCGCTCAAGCACTTTCATTGAAGCGTGATATTGATAAGAATTTATTGTCATTACGGGTCTTTACAAATAAATATTTTTGTGTAGTCCGAAAAAAATATATTATTTCATAACAAACACCTACTTCATTAGACATAAGCAAGTTATTTTATAATATATTGTAAATTGTCATGAATTGTTTGTTGCTTGGTTGAGTAATGCATATATATACTCAAAACAATAAATACACTTCTCTATTACTGAACTTGACTTATTTTTTTCCACAGATTTAATTTCTAATATGCATTCACGCTTGCAAAGAAAAAAAATTCAAGCAATAAAATGAGATCATTATTCATTGTTGTTGAATTAATTAAAAATTCTTATTTAGCACATTCTTTAATTTTTTTCACACTCCCAACACAATTCTATCAATATGGTTAAAAATATATAAAAATTTTGCATTTGCGTTTTATTTTGCCAAAATACCTTTTCTCCTCCCAAAAGGTCCAAAGAAAAGAGAGCCTTTTCCAATGACTGCGTCATCAATGTATTTCAATAATTTTTGGGTGTCTTCAGTTTTTTGTGGTCTTCTTTCTCTTGTCACTGATTTTGGAAAAACAAAATCTTGACATATCGAAATAGTTTTCACTGGTCTTTGTTTTCTCGTTGCACTCATTATTATATAGGATGTATTTTTGTAAAATTTTCACAATATTGATAAATATTATTTAATTTCTTTATCATATGTTACAACCGACTCTCGATAATTTTTCTTCTTTTCCTTTTGTTTAATTTTTTTTACTTTTACAGATTTAATGCCTTTTTTTATTTTTTCTTTCTTCCGAGCGAGCAGGAAAAATACGACTAGTTTATTTAAAATTCTAAAAAAGACTAAACGAAGAAAGAAGAAAAAATGCGGAAAAATTCTGAGAATATGTGAAGAGTAAAAAAAAAATATAGCTGTAAGAGAGAAGGGAGAGAGAAATTGAGAGTAAAAATTTTTACATCAATAAAACACTTGAGCACTTTCTCATTACTTGCAGCACGTGGAGGACAATATTTATTTTATATTAATTAGAATAAAGAATGAAATCATCGTCATTAAAATCCTTATCATTTTAAAATGTTTTATTATAAAACAATTGCACTATTTTTACATACGAAAGTTCAATTAATAAGACGCAAAAACAGCAAGATAAATTATTTCTGTCTCACGCACTAATAGATAACGAGATTTCAGCAAGACTTTCTTGTTTTTAATGGACAAAAAACATAAACTGATAAAAATTTAATTGAGAATATTTGTTTGCTGTTTGTTTCGCGATAAGATAGTCTTTGTACAGGAGAAAAAGTTAATTTTACAAATCCACTCTAAAGTTTTTTCTCTCACACTTACTTTTTTTTTGGATAAAAGTGTGATGACCACAATATAGAGCGATATGAATTGAATCACTCTCGGAAAGTTTATTTTTATAAATATGTGTCTAAACGTTACGTATAAGACGTGTCTATCATGTTTTTCATAATAAATAAATCCTACGCATAACTTACCTTTTCTTCTTCCAAACGGACCGAAAAACAAAGTTCCTTTTCCTATTAAATTATCATCAATATATTTAAGTAATTTTTCCGAGTCTTCAGCTTTATGTGTTCTTCGATGATGATGCTTAGATATTTTAAAATGATGAATCAAACCAAAATGATTAGAAGTATTTGTCATTTTCATTTATATGACTTGCTTCTTTGAACTGCAAAAAACAACTGAAAAGTGTGTACTTTATTTAAAAGGAGATTAAAAGATTATTGGAATTTTTAGATAAAAAAAATCAGTTTTAATAACTCGAAAAAATTATTTCAAATTTCTCATAAGAATAACGAGATATTGAACAATGGTATATAAAGCTTTATTATAAATAAGTATAAATTAACATTATGTTAACCATAAGACTCGATTATATCACATCAACGACGTTTTCGTGTGTTACCAAATATATCAAATGATGATATTTTAGTGCTATTTTCACGATTTTTGAAGATTTTCCTTTTATTTTCACTTCCGAAGGTTTCTGTCTTGTTTTCTAAAGATGCATCATCTTCATCTAAATCAATCACATCAATGTCTTCATCTTCTTTTTGCATAAAACTTCTTATAGAACTTGGAGTATTTGAATCTCGATATTTTGGAATTTTGTAACCTTTTATTGATTCACGTGTTATTTCTTGAAATCTATGTATGGGTTCATTTTGGCTATTTTTCTCCTTTGTACTTGCTTTTTTCAATAGTCTTGTATTGTTATCTTTAGAAGGAAAGAAAGATTTTCTAAGTTCTTCTGGAGAAAACAATTTACTTTTCGGTAGTTTCGGCGAATTATGTTTAGAACTTGTTTTGGAGAATGTAATTTCCTTTCTTCTAACATTTTCTATTGGAATTTCAATAGTTTCATGACAGCCACGATTCAATTTTGGTTGTTCAAAGGTTGATTGAATATTTTTCAGACTATGAAAACTTTTATCAAAGCAATCAGCACCGGTATTATTTTTCATCATAGTATTTTCACGATCTTCCATTTGTCTGATTGTATTTTGTTTTAGCTTTTCAGAACTTCTATCTTTAACTTTGTAATCAATATATTCTTCTGGGTACTCTGTGTTTTGTGAATACACTAATGACATTTCAAGATGGTAATCTAAAACTATATCATCTTGCACTTTACTATCAATTTCATCGTCATTTGTAGCAATGGCACAAAAAATTTCTTCATCTTTCTCTTGTAATTCAGCATCAATAAGAGAAGTTTTTGTAAGATCAATTACTTCATTTTTATATGAATAATGATCAACATTATAGTTATCCTTAAACAACTCTATTGTGCTAATTTCTATATGCTTTTTTACAATATCGGCGACACATTCAATACATTTCTTCAAAAACATATGATTATCGCTTTGAATATAGCCCAGAAATGATAAATCTGCATGGATTCCACTGACTTCTAAAATTTTAATGTAAAATGAATTGGTGGCGGATGTATTAAAAAAATTTGATGTGAATATTGCGTTTTGGAAAGTATCTTGTTTATCAATTGGCAAAACAAAAATATAAATTTCAGTTTGATATTCATTTAGATTAATTTGAAGCATCTGTAGAATATTCAATTTTGTTTCAAACAAAACCTTATCACGGAATGTTTTGCAGCTACAAAAGTATAGTGTGATGAATAAGTATTTGTTAATTGAAGAAAAATAAAAATTTTCTTACCTCTCAGAGTGAAATAGTTCTCTATCATTTTCTTCAATATCGTAGAATGTGATCTGTAGATGATAGTTCATGAATGAAAATGTTCTTAGTTCATTGTTTAACCTTTTGATAAAATTCTCTTTGCACTCATATTCAGATTTATCAAAAATTCCTATTAGTTCACACAATGTCTCTGTCTCATCATCCTTGCTTTGAAAGAAAATAAAGAAATAACAGGTTTGTTTAACAACTGAAGCTGCATACAAATCTATTTCTTACCAGTTTAAATCGTTTTTGTAAAATAATCCAAAGTATTCTAAACAAATAAAAAAATTGCTCCAATTTAATCCTAGAATGATGTATTCTTCACCAGTCTTATCAGAATCAGGATATCTTTCCTTTGACAAATAACAATTAATTGATTGAATGACAGTTTTTACAGTTTTCATTTCATCAAAAATTAAAATTTTTAATGCAACAAATGAAAACAATTTTTTCGTTTAGTCAACTCGGTAATTTAAAAAGTTTGTTATTTTAAAATTTTTTGAATGCAATGGGTCTTCAATAGATTTATTCAGTTTTTGATTAATTTCATTTACTTTATTTTAGAGTTATGATACGCAACATTTTCTGTATTTAAGTGTAACAAACTTGCCTGTTTAAATGTATATTAACGATCAAATCACCTTTATTTTTTCTTAACTTTTATATCTAATAAGTAAATATTTGAATCCATTTGGATCTAAGTTTTGCAATGAAAAGAGAATTTTCTTTTTGGCAAGAACACATTTTGCACTGTTTTACTAACTATAAGTTATTGCATAAAACTAAAAAACCCTACTTTACTTTACATATGTTTAACTCAACGATTAAGAATGTTTTTTTATGAACTTTTTTATAATATGCACTTTCATTTCATATTTATGGTAGAATTAATGAGATGTGATTTGAAGTAGTTTTGTGTAGGGTGATTGAAACTAAAGATTGTCATAAATAAAAAAATTTAAGGTGTATTTAATTAATATTTTGTTCACATATAGATTAGGATAAATTAGCTATATTCTTAAACAGACACATTACATTTTTTACGAATAATTTAAAATAAAAAATTAGTACACATTGATAGAGTGAAATTTTTAACTATATAGGTGATTTAAAGCAAATTACATTGATAAGTTTATCATTAAAATGCATGAGTAATAATATGGAGAAAGTACTTTTATAACATTAATTGATGTTGTTGTTGTTGTCATTAGAAGTATTTCATATTTTTTAAGTAAATTTTCACAGCAACAGTTGAGCTGAGTAATTTTTTGTATTATGTAATAATAATAGCTTTATATTATGAGTATCATATATGCTTATTTCAATGCGGGCATTTTCATTACTTTATCACATAAAAACATTTTATTCATGCGCTTCGCTTTCTTGTTGTACTAATTTAAATCTTCTTGGAGATTTAATGCTGCCACCATGAACTTTATTCAAACGGCCAATCTTAGCTAATTGTCGACGAATGAAGCGTGAAACTAAAATTTGAGGACGCTTCTGCCATTCGTTCATCACTTCTTTAGGTGCCATAACTTGATCTCCATTCAAACGATTAAGCAGTGCAACACAAACGACTGCTGCTTTGATACCTGCATGATGAGTCAATGCACTAAATACTATCGACTCCATTTCGATATTTATAACACCTATAATATTCAATTTCATGATATGTGTAGACAAAATTTCTTTAAAATTTTACCGAAATCTTTGCATCGCTGAAGATATTCCATTTTATCAGCTTCAGTATAATCGCAAAATGCTCCATCAAGACGCCCTTGTCCTTAAAAAACAATTAATTTTAACTTGAGTGTGCAAGAATCTCTTGTTTGAAAAATGTGAAGATTGTAACTGCACTAAATGAACGTTAAATTTAACGAAAAAAATCACAATTTTTAAATCAAAATTTATATAAACAAAAGATTTTTTGAAAATTATTGAAAAATTCAAACTTAAATTTGCCGAAATCACTATTTTACGCAATATTCAATAAAGTTTAAAAATATATCAAATAGAATCAAAAAATGACTACTTTGCACAGTGGGCCAGAAAATTGAAAAATGTTCAGAAAATCTAGAAATGGTATAAATTTGTAGATATTAGTTAGACAAATCTTCTACACTTCACCGTATATTTTTCCGACTTATCGTTTTCGAGAAATCAGTTTTTTTCCGTTAAATTTTGATTCAAATTTTTTAGTTCTATTCTTGTACTTAAGTAACTCTATCTCTCTCATTTCAAAATCGATTGAGCTCAAATGACTTTTAAATTGTAGAATTTAAAAGGACACACATTTCAATGTATAATATGTAATATTTTTCTAAGTTATGTGGTCACAAGAAGCTCAAAAATGTAAAAAGACCTTCAATTTTTCCTCACTTACCTACATATCGTTTGCTCTAGCTCCTTACAAAAAAAATATTTTTTAATACTCTTTGTACTAAATGATAGCTCTAACAAATAGCTAAAAACAATAATAGCCGATTATTTTTTAACCAACTCATTATAAAGATATGAAATAATTTGTATTGGAAGGATAACGATTTTTATCATTTTTTCGATTTTTTGGACATTTTCTCTTGAAAAAGTCTATTAAAATGGTTTCAGGTGTAAAAAATTTTGATTGCATGTTATAGAGCAAAGCTCTACGAGTTCAACGATATCAAAACATTTAAAATTGGTTTGCGGCAAAATAAGATTTTTGCCTCAAAATCAAAACTACCTAAATAATTTATAAAAATCAAAAATGTTAAAAATACTTGAAATTTTAAATTTTTTAAAAAAGTTCTTTATTTTGTCTTACTTTAAATAAAATTTTTAATTTTTTGTGCTATCAATCATATTTTTTGACCAAATATTTATGAATTTAGAGCCAAAAAACTGATTTTTTAGGTAAAAATCGCTGTAGAGTGCTTTAATAGCCTTTTATTCAGTCATTTCTCGTCGGATTGACGTGTTTAATGGCTTAGACGATTGGTATTGAATTCTTTTTTTTAAAAATATACAGTTTATGTATATTTCATCTAAACATTCTTGAATTAGAACCACATAAACATAAAATCACTATTTTGTTCATCAAATTTTAAAAAATTGATAATATCGAAAAATTTTGATGTTTGAGATTTGACTCCAAATAGTGTTTTTTAGGTAAATTGAGGGTGGAGAATTCGAAAAACGTAAAAATTTTCAAGATTTTATGCATTATGTGGCCGCTAGAGCNGACCTTTTAGATTTTTTTGGATCTTTTAGGATCTTTTGAGATCTTTCAATCTTTGTTAAAGTTTGTCATTTTTAAACATGTTCTAACTCGGCCCACTATGGATAAGCATCTATTATTATATTTTTAACCTTTATTGAACGTTTGTATGAAGAATCAATTGATAAATCAAGAGAAAATCAACAAAATTCTAATTTGGATTTTTTGTTTACAAATTTCGAAATTTTTCAAAAAAAATTTTCGAACATAAACAAAAGGAAATTTACAATTTTAGCTAAAATACAGCATTAAACTGTAATATTCTATTAGGGAAGGATAATAAGGGATGGCAAAAGATGTTTCTGTATACATTAGATCATTCAATTCAACGAAAAATGCGAATTTTACCAAAAAAAAATTTTACGATTTTTCAGGATCTTATGAAATCTTTTGAGATCTTTGTGGGATCTTTCAGGATCTTTTTTCGAGTGTCCTTGCCTGGACTTTAGTTTAAAAAATGTGAAGATTGTAACTGCACTAAATAAACGTTAAATTTAACAAAAAAAACCACAATTTTAAAATTGAAATTTATGTAAACAAAAGAATTTTTTTTAAGAATTATTGAAAAATTCAAACTTAAATTTCCCTAAGTCACTATTCTACGCAATATTCAATAAAGTTTAAAAATATATCAAATAGAATCAACAAATAACGCTACTTTGTTATAAACAGATTCAAATAGTTGGTAAATTTTAACGGTAAAAAATATTTTTTTAAAAAAAATTTTAATTCAAATATTGAAAAATTTAACCGTTTTTATTTCACCTCACTCCCTCTTTCTCAGATATTAACTCAAAATAATATCAATATTGATAGTAATAGAAATACCTTCATAAAAATCATATGTGCACATAGTTTTTCCAGTTACAGTCTCATATGGATCCTGTGCCGGATCAGCTAATGCTAAAAATTCTCGTACTAATTTTTGATCTAATTTTGCTGGTCTATAAATTGTTTTTCCAAGAACAGTCTAAAATAGAGCATAGTTGTAAATTAAATTAAAGTTTACACTTGAAAAAATTACCATTTCATATGAACTTCTTAATTGTCCATCGACTGATTCATTTGTAACAACAACAGTTCCACCTTCAATACCAATTCCACCTATAAATCAAATTTCTTTCAAAATGAACATCTTTTTAATTGAACAAATTTAAATTTTTACCGCATGTGCCGATTCTGATGAAAATGGGATCTTTGCACTTTGCATGATACATGAGTTTGATAACTTCGTGTAATAGAATCCCAATCGAAGAAATACCTTTAAAAGAAGTTTAATATGAAATTAATGTTAAAAATTTCGTTATTTAAAATGATTTGAGATTGAATTTATACCCATGCCATGAGAAATTGAGAGAACTGGTCCAACCTTATACATTGAATAGCGATAAGAAAATGCACTAATATCTTGCAGTTGAGTACCAGCAGGCAATTTGTAACCAATTTCATCCATTATATAGTATGCAAATTCTTTCATTCGATTTGGTGTGCCACCAAGACAAACAAATTTTATTTCACCAAACATTTCTTGCAAATCATGACTACCACTGCCTAACGCTAAATGATATAAAATATCTTGATCCATTAGCTCAATATGGGGATTTTTCAATTGTACAGTTCCATCAAAATTGTATTCGTCGTCTGCTTCAGCACGCTCTTTTGCTGCTTCTTCGTCAGACATTCCTGGACTCCAAGTAGTCATTGTTCTTTCTTCTTCTTAATTTAACAGACTGTCTATGAGAGTAGACAAAGAAAAAGCAAAAGAATTATGCTTTATAAAAACATTTTCTGAGATAGATAGATTTTATAGTAATTCCAATTACTATATTTAATTGATACTACCAGTTGCGTAACACAGAAATTAGCTACTTACTTTTTAATTTGAATATAATTAGTAATTAATTAATATTTTTCAAACAAGTCTCACTAATTGTCAAGATTTATTCGTAAATGTTTTAACTTAATTAAAATGTACTACTCTTTACTCTTGTACTTAAAATATTGCAAAATTATTACTTTTTAATAATTTAATAATGAAAATCAATTCATGAGATTGAAAATATTTTTTATTAATCAATTAAAATTGATAGAGGTATCAATTAAACTGCTTAGATAAACTTATTAAATAAAAATTATAGTATGCTATATTACTGTTTATCGATTGAAGAGGCTTTATTGACTGAAAAAAGCTTCAAAAAAAAATTTCATGCTTTTCTAAAAGAGGAGAAGAAAAGAAAGGAAACCTTGCGATTGTGCGCAGTAAAGTTAAATGTTCACATTTTATGTTATTGTTCCTTATTATGCTTTCGAGTCATGAAATGCTAAATGAAAAATAAAGTTTTTTTTGTCATTTTCTCGCATTGGGATAGACTCATTATCGTAGACGTCTGTTAGTATGTCACGATAAATAAATGTCATCCCTTTGCACACACATGAATGAATATTTATTATAAATATCATAATTAAGGTATGATTTTTGTGTATAATTATAAGGTTTCTAATTCTTTTAATTGCATAGCATAAAAATAAGAATTCGGAAATTATTATGTAGTCTTAATCTATAATAAATAATTTATAAATAAAAAGTTAAGCACACACATATAGAATACTAGGTAAATATTTAATCACAGAGCCTTAAGACTAGAAGAATTTCTTCAATGTAAAGTTGCCTTTTTTCAAGAAGCGCTATCATCTCATTAAACTCTTTTTTTGTAATCGAGAATATTTTCCATTTCAATGACTAGATAAGGGTGAGTTTGCTAATCTTATTAGTTGGTGGTTGAGACAGTTTATATATTAATTGTTGATGTTCATAAATTATCATGAGATCATTTCATATTTTTTGCATGTTTAGACACCTCTTACAAGAAAGCATTTGCATGAAGCTTTTTTTGATTTCGATAACGGAATGTTAGCAATACGGCAAGCATCTGTATAAAGAAAAGAATTTGTAAAATATCTAATTAGTGGTAAAATTAAATATAAATTACTTCTGTAAAGCTGAATGCAAATGCAATTGATCCACTCAACTTAAAAGTTGAGTTGATTTTTTCGATGATTTTTGGTAAGCACGAATTTGGAGATGAAGCATTAAAACCAATGCAATGAAAATCTGTCTCTATCTCCTTCTTCAATTCATCAGAACTCTTATTCCAATCTTCTTCAGCGAAATTTTCTTCCTTGTGAGTGTTTATGGCAAGACAGCTTGCAGCGATTGAAAATTGTACAACGAAGAGACAAAGTGATAGAATCATGTAGAAAAAGAGAGAAACTTGGTCATGTTTGATTGAGCCATAAAGTCCAACGAGACTAATGAGAATCAAAACGATTCCGCAAGCTGTCAAGCTAGGTAAAATTGGTAAGTCAGTATAATGATTTCCGTCAATTGTCAGATATACAATTAAAATGCCGACAATCTATAATAAAACGTAATTCATTATTATTCAATTAGAAAATCATTTGCAAAAAACTTTTATAACTTACAATGTGCATTAAATTGAGAGTGATCAACGAAATCTTGGAACAATAGAATGACTCACACATTTTTACTCTCTAATACTGTCGATTTTTGTCACAAAAATATTAATAAATATTAAAATTAAAAGTCTGTGTTTTTGCAAAAAAACTGAGATGACTAAATTGCTTGGAAAAAATTTTAGACGACAAAAAATCCGAGATGACTGATACAAGTATCATGCTTTCTCTCTTTTTTGAAATTCTGGAATTGAAGAGTCCGTAAGCAAGGTAAAATTATTAATTTTTGACTTTTATAATGATATTTTGAAAATATTTTTAATTAGTATGTTTAATATGTTTTAAATTATTGTTAATTTGATATTAAATTTAACAGAAAAGCTTTTAATTAAAAGAAATTTGTGTAGATAAATTTTTAAAAAGCAAAACATTAAAATTAAAAATTTACAATTAATTTCATCATTCTCCTAATAAATTGAACTAATTGCATCTTTTCTTTTATTCATTATAGATAAATCAACATGTTGCTCTACACGTATCCAGAAAATTTCCGTGCTTATAAAGCTCTCATTGCGGCTCAATACTCGGGAGCTAAAGTTGATATTGCCCCAAATTTCGTTTTTGGTGAAACAAACCGTACTGAATCCTTCTTAAAGAAATTTCCTCTTGGAAAAGTAAGTTTATATGCATTAAATGACATCAAAAAAGCTTAAGTTATCATCAAATCTGCAAAAAATTTAAATGCGAAAAATAAGGTTAAGAGAGAGATGGAGAGATATAAGGAACGATTCATATTGCGATGATGATGACGTTTGCACTCTATTTTAAAACATTCCTAAGTTAATCAATCATTTTAGGTGCCAGCATTAGAAACTGATGACGGTAAATATTTAGCTGAATCAAATGCAATTGCATACTACGTCTCAAATGCTCAATTACGCGGTGCAAGTGATTTTGAGAAAGCGGAAGTTCTTCAATGGTTGAGTTTTGCCGATAATGAAATTGGACCAGCTGCAGCAGCATGGGTCTATCCAGCTTTGGGCTACATCCAATTCAACAAGCTATCACATGAACGTGCAAAGCAAGATATTGCTCGTTCACTCGAAAGATTGCAAGCTCGTCTCGTAAATAATACTTATCTTGTCGGCGAACGCATCACACTTGCCGATATTGTTGTTTTCACTAGCCTCCTTTCATTATTCCAACACGTTGCTGATCCAGCATATCGCAAGCCATTCTTTGCTGTCAATCGTTGGTTCAATACAATTCTCAATCAGCCACAAACAAAAGCAGTTGTTAAGAATTTCACTTTCTGTGAAAAAGAAACACCATTCGATCCTAAGAAATATGCCGAATTCCAAGCCAAATTTGGCGGTGGTGCTCAACAAAAGGAAAAGAAGGAAAAAGAAAAGAAAGAGAAACAACCACAACAACCAGCAGCTGAGAAGAAAAAGAAGGAGAAAGAAGCAGAACCTGCTGAAGAGATGGATGAAGCAGAATTGGCACTTGCTGCTGAACCAAAATCAAAAGATCCATTTGATTCTCTCCCAAAAGGCACATTCAATATGGACGACTTCAAGCGTGTATACAGTAATGAAGATGAAGCAAAATCAATTCCATATTTCTTCGAGAAATTCGATCCAGAAAATTACTCAATTTGGTATGGTGAATATAAATATCCAGAAGAATTGACTAAGGTATTTATGAGCTGCAATTTAATCACCGGTATGTTCCAACGTCTTGATAAAATGAGAAAACAAGCATTTGCCTCATGCTGCCTCTTCGGTGAAGACAATAATAGCACAATTTCTGGTGTCTGGGTATGGCGTGGACAAGAGCTTGCATTTGGACTTTCACCAGATTGGCAAATCGATTACGAGAGCTATGATTGGAAGAAATTAGATCCATCCAGTGAAGAAACTAAGAAATTGGTAACACAATATTTCTCATGGACTGGAACTGACAAAGGAGGCCGCAAATTCAATCAAGGCAAAATTTTCAAATAAATTGCCAACAATCTTCAATTTCGTTTTTTATAATTTAACTAACACAAGATATGATATGAATTCTCTGCCTAAAAATTTGTTCAGCTTAATCTTTCTTCCGTCATCAATCAAAACCAGTGCGTCAAGTTGTGAATGAAAAAAATCTAATCCATATATATAAAGTATTTTAATGATGCAAATGAACATCTGTAAAGTAAAATACTTTCATATTGAAGAATAAAAGTTAATAAAAATGGATTTGAAAAAATAATCTGATTTATTTTGCTTTCTTTGACTTCATTTTGTTTTCAATTCTTGCCTTCTTTCTATCATTATATTCTTTAACATTGTCAAACATTCGACCATGCTTAAAAAGTAGACTCACATCAAATGGTTTCACTATTTTTATGCTTATATCTGTTTCTGATAAAGCAATATTATCAAATATTTTTTGAAAGTTAACCGTTTTATCTTCAATCTTAACTCTATCAATAAAAATTCCAGATTTCAATGAGTCATCATTATCTCGAATATACTCAATATAAAATTCATTATTAAGAACTGCTAATTCAACGTCGCTTTTAAATTGTTTTTCAGCTAATGTATCTAATGTCATGGTGTCATCAATTATCAAATATTTGAAAATATAAACTGTATTTTCAATCGATGATACACAAAGTAGCCCAGTTTGATGTGAATGAGAGATGACTTTTAAAAGTACAGGAACAAATTGAAATGAATGTGATTGCAACTCTTTTCCATCAATGAAATTCCATAATTTAATGCATTTATCACCAGAAATCGATATTAAATGAGAATCAGAGATAATTGCTATTGCTGAAACAAATTCTTTATGTCCCATGCAGTAACTATTAATTTCATGAACTTTCGGGTAATTTGTCACACGAATTTTTTCGTCTCTATCTGATGTTATGAGATACTTTAAACTGAAAAAGAAAGTGTTTAATAGCATTTAATCAAATTATTAAATTGAATTTAAAAAAAATTACTCTATTGTGACAGCAAGATCCAAAATTTGTGAAATATGACCAAATATCCAACGTCCTCGTGTATTGAAATTTTCTTCGTCGCAAAGATATTCAAATACATCTCCTGTTTTATCAGTAAGGAATAAAATTTTGCCGCATTTTGAAAATCTAATGCAGCTACTTGTTCTTAAAAAACTTCTTCTGCTTACAATTTTTGCTGACTTCTCATCAATTTGCCATAAAAAGAGTGTTTTATCAGTTGCAGTATAGGCTAAAAGATTATTTTCTTCTGTAACTGCAATATTGTTCAATGATATCTTCTCTTCTGAACCATTTTGTTTCTTTCCTTCATCATCATTGTCGGCATTTTCTTGATTTTCTAAAAATAATTTTGGCTTAATGTTGTTTATAGGATAATTCCAATCTACTTCAATTGTAAAATTCTGGGTTTGATCTTCTGTTGATACAAATGCAATTAGCTTTTGATAATCAGGTGAAAATATTAAAAAATTTTTAAAAGATTCCATGTCACGTTTCTCTTATTTATTTTTAAATTTGAAAAAAATATAATCATCTCGGTTTTATAACTGAAATAAACTCAAATATGACTAAAACAAGTCAATGTTATGCACTGTAATGAAATTTTTCAATATTTTATTAAATGAAAAAAAAATAATTTTGATTTTTGAAATATTCTTGCAATTTTATTTCAACTGGTTCAAATTATAAAAATTCTTTTAGAACAAGAAGTCTTCCAATGTAATTAACTGTAAAAAAATACAATCTAGTTTCTCAAAATCCTCTTTTGAATATGCTAAATACACATAAATATTGAAGAAAAGAGCACAATTTTGAGGTGGTGGTGACAATAAAAAGAGTTTTTAAATTATCTCCCTATTTCATCCAAACCCCTTTACTTTCTTCATGTTTCTATAAAATATCAATTATGAATCATTAAAAGAAAAAAAAAACAAAATATTTATACAAGTCAATGTGTATCATTTGCATTAAATTTAGAAATAATAAGCGAGATTTTAAACCGTCTAAGATGTACAAAAATGTTCATGTGGCTGCATTGCCAAAAGCTAACAGCTGCTATCAACTGAGCTCTGAAACCAATTGTCAATTTCTTTGTATTAAGTTGTTAATATAGAGACAGTTGGCGATATAGTTTAAAAACAAAGTTCAGCTGCAATTGATTGAAATTATTTGAGGTATATTTACAAAATATTTTTCATTAGGCCATCTCAGACTAGTGTGTATATATGTCACGGCAAAAAAACAGAATCATCTTCAAATTAGAGAAAATGAATGCAGCAGCTTTTGTTTGAAACTATTATTTTCAGCCTCTCTACCATATATTATCCTTTAAATTATGAGGATATTTTGGTATTAAAAAGTTTATGGTTTCGAGTAAGAATCCTAAGTTTTAAATTTGTGTTTTTTAATAAATTTGTTTGAAGGTATATATATCTCTTAAAAGTAAAGTAATTAGCGTCAATCTAACTAAATTAATGATGATATCTATTAAATTATGATGATGTTATTAAAAATAAAAAAATAATGAACCTATTAAAATTTGATATATAGCTTTCTAGAGGAAAAGTTCTTTCAGAACATTTCTATCATTGAAAAAGCTTAACACATATCGCACTCTTAAAAAATAATTAATTGAAAAACAACAGGAAAAAATTTCACATCAAATTTATGAAAATGTTTATCAGTTCATATTTTAGTAATAAAAGTGTTTATCTAAAAAATCAAATTTAACCATTATGTAAAATTATATAATATTTCATTTCTTCTCTCTCTCTCTTGTATCTCTTCAAATAATTCTGAGTGTGTTCAATTTGTGTTTTTCTAAGCTTAATTTATACCACCTCCTGCTGATCAACCCATTCTGCTAAATTTCTAGCGCAAAGTTCTTGATTAATAAACAATACATTCTGTAATAATAACATTACGATTAGAATTTATGCATGCTTAAATTTTATATATACTTACATCTTTAGAAATTGAAACAAATAATAGAACTTCAGGTATATCGTCTTGCGTATAACCGGAAATTTGCGCTTGCAAAATAACTCCATTAGTAAAACTAAGTATAGTCTCTACTGATTCCTTTGACCATTCTCCACCGCCTGGAGCTCGAATGTTTCCAAGAACACATTCAATAGCTTGGAAGGGTAATATCATGAAATCAGCATGGATTTGACGCAATTCACTAGCATTCACATTTGTATATCCACCAAAATCTAAATATTTAATAACACATATTTTTGTTTCGGTATTATGCGAGACAATTTGTACTCGATACCAATTATCTTGGATGAAATATGCACATATTGCGTTGTCGATGAGATCTGGTAATTCTGGAGCATTTCCAATAGAATACCAATGATTCATTCGTTGTTGTAATATTGCCAATGACGGAAAAGTTGGATGTAGTGGTTGTTGTACGAAAATGTGACCGCCAGAAATAACTGAACTTATGGATACATCATTGTTTATTCCTTCTATCAAATGAAGCTGCAGCGATGAAATGTTAAATGTTGGAACTATTTTGTTGTCAGGAGTAAGAAAAACTCGTTCCATATTCATATTATAACTTCTTTTTTCTGGCACCACTTGTTTAATCATTTTTAATGCAGCATCAATTTCTGATTGTGTTCCTTCAATTGAGCAAACTTTTTGACGTCTTGAACCATGTGTCATTGGACGAATAACAACAGTTGCACCAGTTTTTTCTTTAATTCTTGCAATTGTATTGCCGCGCATACCAATTATGAAACCTACACAATTATTCGGTACTAGAAATTCATAAGTAATAGTTGGCGCACCAATCGATTGTGGGGGACTCGACCCCTGTCCAGAATCTCCAGAATGCATGCTACAAATTGAAAGTGAAGGACTTGCAATTTGTGGTTGTGTATGATTTGAGTTGTTGTTATTATTTAATGGTATTTCAGTCGCTTCTTTAATTTCTTCATCTTCATTGCTATTATTTGCTGAATCAACATGCTGTTGTTGTTGTTTTGGAACTTCATCAATATCAACCATTTTATTATTATTTTCTATATCATCCGATTCAGTTTGTGTGTATTTGCGTTCTCTAAATGTATTATCAGGCGAAATTTTAGCCTCGACAGTACCTTTGACAATTTTTACTGCTTCTGTTGCT
The DNA here is from genome assembly GCA_018290095.1 of Polypedilum vanderplanki. Classification (NCBI taxonomy): domain Eukaryota; kingdom Metazoa; phylum Arthropoda; class Insecta; order Diptera; family Chironomidae; genus Polypedilum; species Polypedilum vanderplanki. The sequence continues at coordinate 5,467,562 of CM031381.1, read as the reverse complement.
GATTGAGTACGATTCATATTAAAACGTGTACGATAAGGTGGTGAATCAACAGACAATGGAGTGTCTAAATCAGAATCAGGCTCTTCAATGTAGCGCAATTTCTCAAATTCAGACTCTTGTGGTTTCAATTTCAATATCTCACAGTCGAGTTCTTGTTCAGTAATGCGTTTTGGCGGTGATCGTGGATTTGGTGCAATATCAATAGGTGCCGATTTGCACAATGAAGAAGATGAAGATGAATTTGATGCGGCACTGCTTGGACTTTGGTTTTGTTGTAACAATGAAGAAGCCTCTTCTTTTTCTGGCGTCGATGTTTTATCAAACGACGCAACTTTCTTCTTTTGTTGAGGCGTTCCTATTGGCAGACTATGCTGTTGTTGCTGATTATTTATAAATAACGAAATTGATGATGATGCAGATGCTAAATCACTGTTGTTGCCTAATTCTTGATTTTTATCAGCTAAATTTTCACTTACTAAATTACAAGATTTCTTTTCTAATGTGTCACCACCAGTGTCACAATCTACGCGGCCGTTTCTTTTGCGACGATACCAAATGTAGCCGACTATAATGACTAAACTGGGTAAAATTGTATAATATATTGGACGCTTTGCAATCATTACGTAGAGCCAGATTGACAATTCTAAAAGGAAATCGAAGAAAAAAAAAGTAAAATGTTATATTAATTCTATGTTGTTTCTTTTTTTTCAAATAAAATTATATTTATCAAAAACGAAAAAAAAATGTTTTCATTGTTTAATACACGAATATTAAACTGTTTATGGATAATTCTCGTAAAGAAGAAAAACCCATATTTAAATGAAATTTAATTTAGGAGATTAATTAAGTGAAAACGGAACATAGTCAACCATAAACACTCCTGAATACTCCATATATTATATTCACTACAACCAAACATTTCAATATGTTTCCGCAAGAAAAAGTGTAATAAGCCACTTACAACATTAATGAAAATGAAAAAAAAAACAATATTGGTGACAACAACATGAGAAGTATAAGTGATAAAAAGAAAACCATGTGAAAGAAAAAGAAACAGGCAGAGAAAATTTTTTCCTGTATATTCTTCTCAGTTGAACAAAAAGCAAAAATAACTTTTGTAGACGTGTACTTGTCATATACATATAAGCATCGTAATACACATAAATTAAATTAATCATTTTAAATCTGCAAACATATATCAAAGATAATTCAGTTAGATTTCATTAACAAATTTTTAAATGTACATCATATTCCAAGAAAAACCTGACTGACACCTTTGTTATCATTCATTTTCTTGTTTCATTCAAAAATCGCGATTTTAGGATGTGTTGTACACGTGTCTTTTTACTTTGTTTCTCTCTCATTTGCTCATATCTCATTAAATATAAATATTAATACTACAATATAACTTATCAGTGAGTTGTCGCTAACATCATTCATATTGATAAGAAACTTGTACCGTAGACTCATTTATGGGTTATCAATAATATTTTAAAGTTGCTCGTATAAAAAATGAATTTTTATTTTTTTTTTTCGAAAGCAAGGTAATGCCAAACCAAAAAAACCAGTATAAATGAGATTTTTTTCTCTTCCTATGATCTTCATACTCATTTGTACTACATATAATTGTATTGGTAGGAGATTCTTTCACTTCATTGAAGACAAAAAAAGATGAAATGAGAAAGGAAAACTAAATGAATTTGTTCGAGAATAAAGAACCTGTTCTTTTCATCATCATCTCTGTAATTCATACTTATTTTTGTTGTTCTTTGCAGGTAAATTTAATGTGTGAGTGAATGTAAGAAGTAATTTTCAATTTTTTCTTTTAAAATAATTTTTATATTTTAAAAATTTTTATAGAAACTAGATTGATCATTTAAAGATCTTGAACTTTTAAATATGTTGAGCGTGTATTTCCAAATTAATAATGTTGCTGTTGAAATGGCTGAACAACTTACATTTTTGTTCCGAGCACATGGTTGAGTGTGCTCGCTTTTTAAAAACTATCATAAAAACTTTATTTCTCTCTAATCACCACTATTTATCAATTAAACTGCTACTAAATTTCACACAATTTGATTGTTAGGTTGTGATAATTACTTATTATTTATAATTAAAATCACTCTAGATATTTATAAAAAAAATTCCATGTCACAGGAAAAAACGTGTTATGTCCATAGAGCGATACAATTGATTATTACGTATTTTGTGTAATATCGGTATGTTTCTTTTGCTTCTAGTATATAATGTTATCGTTTGAAAAGTATGTAATTACGTTATATTTATTTTCAATATCGAATTGAGAAAAAATTCAAGTTGAAAAATTTTTTTATCTCTCGGTAAATTTTTTAGTCTGAAATCGACAATATTTCAACTCGAAATAACTACTTTAGACTATCTTCTCTCACATATTATAGAATTCTCTCTGAAAATTTACTCAATTTCACTCACACATAAGTAATATTATACATACATGTATTAAGAGAGTGTATACAGAACGAATGAGAGTACAAACATTCTTTTTCAATTCGGAATATAGTACATCTTATATATCGTTCAATGTTTGTGTATAATGTGGTAATGCCATTTATTTCCATTATTCAATTTCATACTCTTTATAACTCTCTCACAAACACATTTCATTTTTTTTTACAATGATTCTAAAAGTAGAGATAGTGAGTATTTGTTGATGTTGCTTTTTTACGAAAAAAAATGTATAAGAGAGAACCGGCAAAAAATGAACGATTTATTTTCTAAACATCTAGATAGTTCTCTCACTAGCCAAGACTCACAAATTAATATTTTCAGATACTATTCTTTTTTCAAAAGAGAAATTTGAAACGAATGTGTTGATGAAATGAAAAGCCGATGTCTCAAGTTTGAGAAGAAAATTCTACTTACGATTCTTTTTATAGGAAGAGATCTTTGAATGATTTGACTTTGTAGAAAACTTTTTTAACTTATTTTCAATCAAAATATTCACATCCTCTCTACACAAAAACACTAACCCTCACAATAATTTAAGCAGTGTGGTCTGCTTATCACTTTTTAGTATTGATTAATATCCTAATGCGAAATTGCGACTTTCACAAGAATATGAAATAATGCGTTGTAGACCTATAGACATATAATGTCGAAAAAAAAAAGAAAATTGGTCTTTTTTAATGAATTATTTTTTCAAGCCACTAAGAGCAAAGATTAGTGTGTATTTGGTTTCATTTTCTTTGCACAGCAGCGGACAGACTTTGTAGGTAGGAAAAAATGTGAAGAAAAGAGTATAAGCAAAAGAGAAATGAAAAAATTTCAGGTTATGTGTTATTTATATTTTGAAATAGAGAAAATTAAAAAGATTTAAATTTCTCTAAATTTGGTGAGTGAACTTTAGTTTAATTTTAATCGTTGAAACAAAGTGCTATTTTTAGAAGAGTAGAATGATGCGTTAACATGCGAGTTGATGAAATATTAAAATAAATTTCGTGTTCCCAAAATTTTCTTTCGTGACTGTTGCAAAATTTCAATTAGATTTTCTCAATTTCTAGCAGTAACTTACATGAAATTTAATGAATTTAACACTTTTCTTTTATTTTCCAATTAATTTGCTATTTATTAAACACTACTAAACAGACTTTTCCACCTTTTTTCTTAATTTTTTTAAGCTTTAACTTTTTTGAAAACGTGACTACATTCGGTTTCTCAAAACACGAGTAGATTGAAGCAAAAATGTTTTCAAAACACTAAAAAAGCGCCATTTGTTTTAAAGCGCATTTTTCAAGTGTTGAGATTTTTATGAAAATAAGTTTTTAATAATATTAAATACACTGTACCTGATTACAAATATTTGCGATGATTAGACAATTATGTTGCAGAATGTTTTATACAAAAAACTTTTTTTATTTCTATACTTTTATCACAATTTTAGAATAAAAAAACTTTGAACGAAGTGCTTAAAATTTTCGCACATTATTTTGCTAACCGCTCTTAAATTTCATCCTCTCGGTTTGTTTTTATTATACAATTTTTTATGGTTTTAATATTTTATCATGAAATCTAATATATTTAGGTTTCTACGTGTAAAATTAGCATTCAGAAGTTTTTGTACATCAGTTAAAAAAATTAATGAACCTGAATTAATAAGAAACATTAGTATTTTAGCTCATATTGATGCTGGTTAGAAAATTTTTTTAAATGATCATAGTCAAATCATCAAAATTAAATAAATTTATTTTAGGTAAAACGACAACAACAGAGCGAATGCTCTTTTATGCTGGTAAAACAAAAACTCTTGGAGAAGTGCATCATGGAACAACAGTTACTGATTACTTGCCTCAAGAGAGAGAACGCGGAATAACGATTTGTAGTGCTGCAGTTTCATTCAATTGGAAAGAACATAGAATAAATTGCATTGATACTCCAGGACATATCGATTTCACTATGGAAGTAGAACAATCGCTTGGAGCTGTTGATGGCTGTGTTGTAATTTTAGACAGCTCATCAGGAGTACAAGCACAAACTTTTACAATATGGAGACAATCTAATAATTATGACTTACCTAAAATCGTTTTTTGCAATAAAATGGATAGACCTGATGCTGACTTTAATAAATGTATAAAAGATGTTGAAATTAAACTTAATTCATTACCAATTGCATTACAACTTCCGATTCATGAAAAGGGCATATTCAAAGGAATTATAGATTTATTGAGTATGAAGAAAATAACATGGGATTCCAAGCATTTAGGACAGAGCTATGAAATAAGCGATATATTAAATGAAGAATTATATAAAAATGCAAAAGAAAACAGATTAGAGATGATTGACAAATTATCAAATTTTGATGATCAATTAGCTGATGCTATAATTGCAAATGAAAGTTTAGATAATGTAGATATCAATCTTATTCTAAATGCAATTCGTCGATTGACTATACAAAGTAAGCGATTTTTATTATTTATATATATCTTAATGTTTGAATTATTAAATATTATTTTTAGGAAAATGTATTCCAGTTTTAGCAGGATCTGCTTATAAAAATATAGGAGTACAATTATTGATAGATTCAATAATAAATTATCTTCCTGCACCAAACGAACGAAACAAAATTTACAGTTGTTTTGGTAAAGATTTTGTAGGAAGAGTGTTTAAAGTAACACATGATAAACAACGTGGACCATTGAGTTTAGTACGAATTTACGGTGGAGAGCTTAAAAGAGGGACACGAGTTATGACATCAAGTGGTGCTTCTGAAAATATTCAAAGAATTTATGAACCCCTTGCAGATGAATATAAAGAAACAGATGTTGTTTCGGCAGGGAATGTATGTGTGTGTGCTGGATTGAAAAATACTAAAACTGGTGATATTCTAATTTCTAACATGACATCTTTAAGAAATGCTCAAAAGAAGCTTAAAGCAACTAATAATAATGTTCAAGTTGATGAATCTGAAGGTGATTTTAGTCTTTTCAATTTTGAACCCAAAATACCACCTGCTGTTTATTTCTGCAGCATTGAACCTCCAAGTGCAAGTTATCAATCTGCATTAGAAACAGCTCTTTCACAAATTCAACGTGAGGATCCTAGTCTTAGAGTTAGGTAAAGGAAGTAAAATTGAAAAATTTTTATTTTTAAAATACTGACATTATTTTAATTATTCATAGTTTTGATGAAACAACTATGCAAACTGTTTTGGGTGGTATGGGAGAACTTCATTTGGAAATTATCAAATCACGTTTGTTGACTGAATATAAAATTGATGCTGATTTAGGTCCATTACAAATTGCCTATAAAGAAACTATAGAAGATGCATGTAGGGAGTCACTTAAAATTGAGAAGGAAATTGCTGGGGCAAAGCAGTCTGTTGAAATTGATATGACTCTTGATGTACTAAGATCAGGTGATGAAGTTTTTAGAATAGATCATTCACCAAATGCTTCAGACAGTCTCAAAAGTGTCCGACCTAAATTTATTCATTTGGTAAAGAGAGCTGCAATAAGTGCATTAGAGAGAGGGCCAAAAATTGGAGGCGAAGTTGTTAATGTAAAAATAATTTTACATAGTCTTATAATTGGTAGAAACACTGCAGAATCTGTTATTGCTGCAGCGGCATCTCAATGCATTCAGAAAATACTTTTAAGTGCAAATTGTCGTTTAATGGAACCTATGATGTCTGTTCAAATTGTAGCACCAACTGAGAAAGTCTCACCAATATTAAGCGATTTAGGAAGAAGAAGAGCTCAGATAGGTGAAATTTCTTTACAAGGTGAACACAATAAGATCATTGAATTCGTTGCACCACTTGCAGAACTTCAATCTTACTCAAGTATTGTGAGAACAATATCTTCAGGCACGGCCAATTTGTTAATGCAACCCCATGGATATGAATTATTATCCAGTGTAGATGAACAAGTAGCTATTAGAAGAGCTCAAGGATTTGAATAATTTAAAATATTAAGAAATAAAATTGATGTTCTACAAAAATCGTTATTTTTATTTAAAAAAATTCTGTCATCTCGGGCAAAAATGCGCGCAAAATAATTTTGAGTATTCAACAACAATAGAAATTCGATTTTCACTTTCTCTCGATAAATATTAAATTTAAACTCTTTAAAACATAATTAATAATTAAGTAAAATCATTTAACAATGCCGTCAACTTTAGAATTATGCCAAAAATACTTTGGATCCACAGATCTATATGAAATTTTCGAATTGCAAAATAAATCATCAACAGTAGCAGAGAGTAAGTTAAATTAACCAATTAAAAATATATTTCGTAATATTATGAAAACATTTACTATCTAGTTAAGAAAGCATATTACAAGCAAGCTTTAAAAGTACATCCTGACCGTGTTTCGGAAGAAGAAAAAGAAGAAGCGACTGAAAAGTTTAAGATTCTTGCCAAAATTCATGAAGTTCTCTCTGATGAAAATAAAAGAAAGTTATACGATGAGCAGAAGATTATAGATGATGAAGATGAGACATTTGGCTCAACATGGCTTGAAGCATTTAAGCATTTGTTTAAGCCAATTAGTGAATCAGACATAGATGATTATCGTAAAAAGTATGTTGGATCTGAACTTGAAAAGAGCGATCTTAAGAAGGCATATATAAGTGGAAAAGGCTGTATAAACTATATTATGGAACATGTTCCTTTTATGGGAGTAGAAGATGAACCTCGTTTTCATGAAATCGTTAATGAGTGGATAAAGAATGGAGAAGTCGAAGAATTCAAAGTATTTACAAATGAACCAAAATCAAAACGAGATCGTCGACATAAAAAATATGCACGAGAAGCTTTAGAAGCAAAAGCTATCAAAGAGAAAAATAATGAAAATATTGATGATCTCTCAAAAATCATTGCCAAACGTCAACAAGCTCGTGGTAACGCATTCGGTTCCTTCTTAGATCAATTAGCTACTAAATACAATGACTTAGATGATGATGATGAAGTTGATATGAAAACTATTTCTGGTAAGTTAAAAGGCAAGAAGAAAGCATCAACTAGCAAATCATCAGCTAAAAAAGAAACTCCCATTAAATCAGGTCGCGTCACAAAGAAGAAGAAATAATTATGTCATGATTGTGTAGCAAGATGCTAAAAGATTATTTTTCCCTTATTTTTTGAACGTAAAAAGTACTGCCTACACTGTTAACTAAAATATAATTAATAAACACTTTTTGGTCTTGAATACAAAAATTTATTATAAATCTTTATATTGAAAAAAATATATTGTCCACTACATCTTAAAAATTATTTATTTCAAATACTATAATTGACCCAATTGCCAATATAAGGATAAGTTGTTGCATTTGAGCTGACAGCTGTTGCAGAAGGCACTTGATTTTGATAATGAGCATATGGTGTCACATCAATTGGTTGTTGTGAAGCAATGATTGGATCAATAGTAGGAATGTGTGTTAAATTTTCATTGTCATGATTATGTGCTAATGAATGATGCGCTACATTAGTTGTTGATGAGGATGATATTGGTGAAAGTTCAGTAAGTGAAGAACTATTTTCTGGTTTGAGATAACAAAATTTTCTATTATATTTTTCATTATCCAAATATTGTTCCATTTCATCAACATCAACATCATCAATTGCGTTTGGATATGCATGATAACCGCTGTTGCCATAGTTAATTAAACTTCCACCACCATTACCACTACCACCACTGCCGTTCGATGAAGGCCCATTAGATATTTGTTGTGTGGGTGTGCCAATAGCGTAGTGGTGATAATGATGATGATGGTGAAGCTGTGTCGAGTAGACTCGATAAGATTCTTGATTATATTTCGATATTAAATTAAAGTCTTTATTATTCGGTTCTGAGATATTTGCCATGTTTCGATATGCACACTCATTTATCATATGATCTTCTTTTGCTACAGTATGTGCTGTAATCAGCGAGGGTGAAAGTTCTCGCAAGGTACCAGTCGATGATGTTGGTGTAATTGAGCGAGTAGCCAAAGCATTAGAAGAAGAGGAAGGTGTGGAACAAATTACATTACTTTCAGGGGGAGTTTGCTGTTGTTGATGCTCATCTATTGATGAGTGGGGTGAATCAACAAATTTACTTTGTAACAATTGTTCATGCTTTCGTGCGACTGCTGTTGACGCATAATAGTTGTTATAATTACTTTGATACGATGAAATTGTTTCTTGTGAAGAGATAGCCGTTGGGTTAGAGAGGAAATTCGATGGAAATGTAGAATAATTTGATATTCCTGGTGCTCTATTCTCATAACTTGCTGCATAGTTCATACAACTTGTTGCATAATTGGAGATTTTGTCTGAATCATTGTCATTTTCCTCTGTTTCTACATGATGTTTTTTGGTACGTCGACCAGATTTTTTTGTAGTATGAGGCATAGAAATCTGTGACTGTGATTGTTGCTTTTCTTCATCATCTTCTGTAATCGCATCATTCATCCCACACATTGTTTTCATTTTTTTACGACGTGGCTGATATTTGTAGTCAGGATGGTCCATTTTATGATTTAGCCTCAAGTTTTCAGCAAATTCAATAAACGGTCGTTTGTCACTTTCATCTAAATCTCTGCAAAGAAAAACCAGAAATTAATCAGTATATGTTCCATCATACTAGATTAGAGCGAATTTTTGGCGCAACAGATCAGTGTCTATTAGCAAGTGTATATGCGGTAAAAAGTAAAACAAAGTTTTCTAAGTTATTATTGAAACAATTCAAAATATACATTTACAGAATTTCTCAAATTGGCGAAAAAACAGAAGTTTTTCTCTAATATTTATGGTAAATGATCGAAATTTCGGACAGATCGAAATTCCGGACACTTTTTGTTTACGCGACACTTTTTGTTTACACTTCTAATAATATTTTCTATTTCTTTTTATAATCACTAATTCTCAAGCAAAATACCTTCATTTGATAAAACGATGTCCATATTATTTATTGACAATATCTGCACTGAATCAAATAACTTCAAATGAGTAAAAAATCCAATTGTCCGAATATTTTGTTGACTTGAAAAATTTTTGGATAATATTTTTCACAAAAATGTCCGATTACAATTTAATTTATTTCTTCATCAAAACTATCACATTCACCAATTGAAATGTATGGAAATAAAGCTTTTGCTCCACTTTATAATTAGAAATACAGAAATAAAGCTAGCTATTTTTTAATTACGAGGAAAAAACTAAACTTTTGAATTGATCAATATTTCGGACACTACAAAATATTTGAAAATTAGGAAAAAATCATTAAATTGAGGATATAAAGCTATGAAATGTTATGAATATGATTGTTTATGATTAAAGGACTCTGAAATATAGTGGATACATTTAAGAAAACCTTAAATAAAGATAAAATGAAAATCGGACAAGATTTCTTATAAAAATTATTGAAATTCATTTTGAGTGCTTTTAAAGCATATCAAAAGTTTGGAAATGAAAGTTTATTAAATTAATAAACGATTGAGTTAATTTGCAATGAAAACAGGTCAAGAACTAGAGTAAAATTGTGAAAATATTGAATGGTTTTTAACGTATTTTTTGAAAATCTCAAGTGTCCGGAAAATTGATTTTTTGTCCGAAAATTTGATCAATTTTTGTTTGAGTTGATTTCTCTTTAAATAAAGATTGCTGGCTCTAAAATAGCTATTTGAATGATGTTGAAAATTATTTGCTTTCATTTCATGTATAAATCATTGTATAAAAATAATTCAATAAAAAGATTTTTGAATTTTTGTGAGTAAAAAAAAGTCAAGTGTCCGAAATTTCGATCTAGGGTTTTTCATTGCTGTTAACAGCAACAGCAAAACAGCGCTGTTTTTCAGGAAAAAACAGCAACAGCAAAACAGCACTTTTTGAATGCTGTTTTTTGCTGTTTTTTCTTATATATTGAATTATGAAAATTGAACAAAAAATGTTCAATTAAACTAAAAGTTTCTTTTAAAATCAATCGCTTTTGGTTAAAAAATCAGTCACAAACGTTTGAAAAATTATGTAACTGTCATTTAGATATTTGAATTTTATTTGTTTACATGTTAAGTTCAAGAATTCACTTGCTATTTAGACGTCGAAGTGTTATGACGTAAATTAAAGTTTATAAGATATTTTAATTAACCTCATAGGCGATTTCAGATTTCATTCGCATGAAATTAAGTTTACAACAATAACAGTATAAAGGTAATTAGAATATTGAGCATTAATAGTTAACATTTTTAAGTTCATTGTATAAATATTTAGATGTCTTTCTGTTTGGAGTTATGCAGATAAAATTAAAGATGGAATAAAGTTGAGCGGTCAATGTCACCAATGTAAAAAAAATAATCATTTGTTCGAATAGATCAACAACTACTTTAAAAGATCATCTCAAAACTCACGGTATTTTCATCACTGCAGATATTGAACAAAAGAAAGATAAAATAATCATGAAGTTCAATCATCAAGACAAAAATTCAAAACAATGGACAAATTTCTGGTTAAACAAACTTTAAACGAAATCATTTCGGATTTGGCTACAGACGGTGCTTCAATTAGATTCATAACAAGAAACAGCTTTATTCGTCGTGCGATTAAAAAAGAAGTTTTAATTTGCCTGTAAATGAAAGAGATGTAATGAAGTTACTTATTGAAGATTTCGAACAAAAAAAGGTCAATTTATGTGAAAAATTTAAACAAATGGTCCATGATGGGAGAAAATTGAGCATTTCAGTTGATGAGTTTACAAGCATTAGAGGTCGAAGGTATTTTGGTCTCAATATTCATGACAGCTTCAACAATGCTACTTATAACACTGGTCTCGTTCGTATATTGGGTTCATGTCCTGCTGAAGATATGCTTATAATCATCAAAAACCATTTAAATGATTTCGGTATTTCATTAGATAAAGACATCGTTGGTTCTACTCAAGATGGTGCAGCAATAAATAAAAAATTCATTCGAATTTCAAATATTATTGGACAATTTTGTTTCAATCATGCAATACACCTTGCGGTTTGTGATAGTCTTTATACTAACAAACAGAATAATGATGAATATACTGTTGAAGACAGCAATGACATAGATGATGAAGATACATTTGAGATGGCAACAGATTTTGAGATTATTGAAACCTCAATTGATAACATTGATCATCATCATCTCTTAAAAATATCAAGAAAGATTGTGAAATTCATTAAAATCTCACCATAAAGAAATCAAATTTTCCAATCAAAAGTTAAATCTATATATGGCAAAGAAATTGAACTTCATTTGGACGTCAAACATCGATGGAACTCGATTCCAACAATGATAAGCCCTTTAATCAAAACCAAAGCAGCTCTTTTGAAACATTTGCCGAATTAAATTCCTTGCCTATTATTAATGAACTTGATTTTGAAGCACTTGAAATACTCGAAAAAGCAATGGACCCAATTAGAGTCACTGTTCTTGCATTAGCAGACAAGATGCTACTCTATTGACAGCTGATAAAGCTTTAAACTTTATATATATAGTCTAGATAGCAATTAAATAGTGACATCAGCAAAACTCTTTTAGATAATTTAAAAAAAAGAATTGATGAACGTTGGAATAAAACCTTAATGGATCTTTTAAATTGTCTTAGGGATCCGAATAATATTCCTTCAAAGGAAGTCATCTCGTATGCAGGCAAACTAGCAAATCGACTTTTTTATAACGTTGAGGCTGATGAAGATGTTGTTGCTGAAGCAGAAGTAGCCAGTTCAGAAGAAATGTCGCTTGAATGTGAATTGGACTTAATATTACAAAAAGATACTGTCAACGTTTCAAAAATTGACAACAAATTTAAATGGTTAAAGCAAGAATTTACTTTATTCAAAAAATACTGGTGAAAGAACTGAAAATCTTGAAAAACTATACAAAGCAATTCTTTGTATCAGACCTACATCCACCGATGTTGAGCGAGTTTTTTCAGTCTCGAATAATTTTTGCACTAAGGTTAGGTCACGTTTGTCTGACAAGTCACTTAATGCACTTGTTTTTTTAAAATTCTTTTATAACAAAATAAAATCATTTTAATCATTGTCAGAATGTCAAAATAAAAACTTTTCATTAATGTATCAAAAAAAATTTATATGCTCTTTTATATAACATCAGTAATTATTTATAAAAAACAGCAACAGCAACAGCAACAGCGCTGTTTTTGAAAATCTAACAACAGCACAAAAGTGCTGTTTTTGAAAAACCCTAATTTCGATCATTTACCCTATGCGAAATTATGCTTAAAATTGTTGATTTGTTAAAAATTTTATTGAAAATAACGGTCAAATTTGCATTTAAAAAATATTTTTACAGAACGCACTCCGCCATATTTGTTTACGTTCAAAAATTTTTCTTTAGAAATTATTTTTCGCAAATTGTCATTCTCAATAACAAATTAGCGTAATATAAAGTAGATTGTGCACGTCTACACAATAGCACAATTCATTTAAAACAACCAGAAGACTCTAGCTATTGTATTTTTCGAGATCTCAGCCGCCCAGCCGAACAGCCGAATAGCCAGCCAGCCAAAGTGAATATAATAGCGATTTTTGTTCCAAAAATTCGCTAAAAATATTAAATCAACTATAGGTATTTTTCTTTTCTTCATCGAACTTCTTATCAATTGAAACGAACATATGTGTGTTCACACATGAGAATTATTATAATGCTTAGCAGGAAAATGGAACGTCCACGTGTGGCATAAATCTAATCGACTTGGGTAGACAGTATTTGAATAATGATATCTTTAAATACATTTGCAGTCAATAAAGATAGAGAAAATTTCATCATATGAACACACCTTCTATTATTGAGTTAAATTAGCATGCATTACGACGGAAATATCTTGTATCTATACATCTATATAATCGATAATACTTACTTCCATAATTTCCCCAACGATTTACTCAGTTCAGAATTTTGTAAATTTGGATATTGCTTAAAGTATAGTTCAGAAAAAATCCGGATTTTTTAAACGCTTTGTACAGTTTCATCATTTTTTGAAACACCATATATTAGACATCATTATAAAAGGTAATTTTATAGAAGATTCAAGCTACATAAAAAATTTATTTTTTTTTTTTCATTTAAAAATTATGACCAAAAATTTCTAATATTGTAAAGAAAATTCATCAATTGGTGGTGTTTTATAAAATAATGAAGTTGTACAAAGTCTTCAAAAAGTCTGGATTTTTTCTGAACCGTACTTTGCTCATGACTCTTCTAGCTGCTTGTGCCCAAACCATGAATGCATTCATAGGACGCTTGATATGATCCTTTTTCTTCTCCGTAGGAATTCTATAAGAAAAAAAAACAGATAAATTTTTTCATGAAATTTTCTTTATAAATGTTTAATGTGCGAGAAGTTAAAGCTACATGGGTCAAATATTGATGAGCAAATGATTATAGAGATAAAATGAATGCTTGGATACAAAAAAAAGACCAACCAAGTTGGTATGCTTTATCAAAAGATTAAATCTCGCATAATCGTTTAAAAATTATAATTAATTCCGTAATGTTTCATTTGCACGAGAAAAAAGACTAATGTTGCTTTATACATATTTTTATCCGCAAAGTTTATATAAAAAGTCATACTAAGTCCTTTTGGGAAAAGAAGAAAAAAAAAGGTTCATTATGTGCTTATGTCTGTGTATGTTTGTAGAGCTACTGGTATTTACATTTTTGCCACCTATTGACATCATTGTTGTGCAAATATTCTACAACATAGTAAAAATCTGTTTATTCTCTTACATTTTTTTAAATGGGCAACGCACGTCTTCTCATATGAGACAAATGGAGAGAGACAGAGAGGAAAATTAATAACATGTGCTGTCTCATTAAGAATCATAATGCAATTTTTCTGTTTTCTCATTCTCTGCTGCATATTTAAAAGTATTAGAGTTAATAATGTAATAAGTTGAAAATTGATGCCACATGTCAGATACGAAGCTTTTTTTTGTGAGATGTTTGTTTTCTGTCGCATCAGACCGACGGTTTAATTTCATATACGCTCATTTTGAATTTAATTATTAAATATTCATAACATTCCACAATACATATAGAGCAAATGAAACTCATAATAATCATGACACTTTCATGTGCCATATGATGGCAATTTTTATTCTTTTAGGATGAAGTTATAATTGAAAATGTTTTGATTTCATAAGTGAAACATTTTGGGCTCAAAAATTGATTGTCGACAAGTGTCTGTCGGCAAATTCAAAGGCACACATATAGAAAAAAAGAGCAAAGGAAATTTGAGATGTTTTGTGGAACAAAGATTAAATATTCATCATCATCTCTTGATAATTGCTCTAGCATGATATCATAATTCCATAATCTTCCACATCACATTCATCCTTTCATAATTCAATGTATGAGTCTAACTCTCACCTCCGGATACGAAAATTTAATTTTTGTATGTTTGCATATAATCCATTAATTAATGATGCTGACTTTCAATAGAAATGTATGATATTTCAATTGTATCAAAAACATATATAAGATTCTCTAAATGAGCTCAGTGATGATGAGGCTGCTGTTGATGATGATCATCGTCATCACGATAGAATTAGTTAAAGAAAAAAAACCAGAATCACCGCTCAGCCATCACTCAGTTTTTGCGTGTCATCGTCTATTTTTTATGTAATTTTTAGAAAGCATGGTTATATTACCTAATTGAAGAAAAAAAGTATCTTCGTGAAAATTTAATGAAAATTTTCTAGGTCGAAACCTTTTTACATTCAAATTGCAACTAAAGGCTGATTATCTAAAACATAATTAAATTTACATACAAAAATTACTTAATTTTATAGATAGTACACTGAGCGAAATTGAAATAGCCCCACCTAAAGAATTGAAAATATTTCTTTAAATACTCAATGAAATGAACTGAAAGTTAATACATAAGATGTCTTTTCAAAAGACCTTTCTAATGATATATAAATGATTGCATATCTCTCAGTAATTCACGAAATATTTTCAATTCTTTAGGTGGGGCTATTTCAATTTCGCTCAGTGTATTTAATTTTTAATCGACACAAATATGAAATTGCGACTAAAATTTAAAAAACCATTTTAAATTCTGAAAAAATGTATACAAAATTTCATAGGTAAAGAAGATTCTAGGCTAAAAGAAGATTGTCGAAATGAACCTTAAGGTGGAAATTTTTTTACATTAAGCTGACTGCAAATGAAAAGGGCAATATTTTATTACGGTATGAAAGAAACTCTTCAGCGAAATTTTGAAATCGCACTAAGATGATCAAAATTAAATTTTCATTCTCGTGCTCCCCTCATTTACGCATTATATTTCTTTCTTTTACATAGCTTTTTTCTTTTCTTATTTTTTATGAAGCTCCCACACCATGAAAATTATTTTGTAGAGTCATTGAAATTTTGATGCATGAAACAGAGAAAGAAGGAAGAGAAATATGATCATTCAAAATATATTGATATAAATATCAAGCAAGATTTCTCCTTTATAGCAAATTTGCTGACATCATTCGAATGACTTTTTTCTCTCTTTTTTTTCTTACTTCAACTCGTCGATGAAATCTTTTTTTTTGACAAAGAGTGTTTGAAATATGCGCCGGTCCTAGGTCGAATAAGTGAAATGATTGATTGATCAACTAATTATTTGCCTATTTAACCTAGCATAATTAAAATTTCTAAAAGTCATTGTTGATGAAAGAAATTTAAAAAATGAATGAGGCTAAAAAAGATGGACATAGTGAAATGTGGTGATTGGTGATTAATGTAAATATTTGTGGGAATGATTTTTTCAATTGAACATTTTCACGCATTGAATGTTTTATTCACCAAAAATTAATTCAGTGACTGAAGAGGGTTAATCTCAGTGTCAGTAAAGATTACCGAGAACAATAAACAAAAATGTTGCAAAAATACGAGCGACTCATTAAAATTTTATATAAAAGAATGAACTAACAGGAAAAATGTATTTACAAAAGAAAAAAAAGAGAGAAAAATAAAAAGGAAATGATAAGGCAAACAGAGTATTATTCTCTGTGAAATGAGATTAAGAAAAAAGAAAAAAAGTGAAACATACGAAGAGGAGCAACATAAATAAATAAATAAAATAATAAATATTTTATTTCCACCCTTACTTAAACTTTTTTCTTCTTTTTCTCTTATTCGTTGTACGATGATAACAGCAAATATTTTGTCACATTGTGAGAAAAAGGAAGAACAATACAGCGTTGATAAGATATAAAGCACGGTGTCGACGGCGGTGGTTGTAACATAGAAAAAAAAATGTCATACAAGGGTGTATGAGGGACAACTTAAGAAATGATATGCAAACATCCTCAAATCCCTCGAATTTTTTTCCCCATGTGAGATTGCATGTGTTTTAATACCAAATGTTGAGGTGTTTCGATGCGTAAATACTATTTTCCGACCTTTTTCATTCAAGCTTTATGAGCTGATTTAATGTTTGTTTTGAGCTCATCAAAAACAAAATTTATTGCGAAATTCAAAGTGCGAACGAACAAGAAATAAAATTTGCTGTTACACATGTCAGGATTTTATTTCGAGACAAAGTTTCAAAGGTTGAAAAGAAATCCCTTCACCCTTCATACACAGACGTATTTAAAAGTTCAAGAATTTTCACACAAGTTGAAAAACGTCCTTCATTTTGACAGATTAGTTGACATCAGTTGAAGGAAAATACCTTAAGGCAATTATAAATCTTTTCTCTGCCAGTTATGTCTTATTTACAAACAAAACAATAAAGACTAAGCAATTTATGAACAATTCATTGCGAAAATTCAAATTACTTACGCTTTTAAAAATAAATTAATATACCCAATTACGTTTACGCAGAATTTACCTCAATTTTGTATTTTCCAAAAAAAAGTATAATAAATAAAGGAAGAGAAAACCTAATTTGAGCATCTACATAAATTACATTTCATTATCAATACTCTCTGAGTAAGCGAGCGAGCTAGCAAATGTGGAAGTAAAAAAAACAACAGTAAGGGAAAGAGGGAAAAGGTGAAAATAATTTTTGAACAGCACCGGAAATGATGAAAACTAAACAACAGCAGCGGCCTGAATATTAAACACGTGAAAAGATGTCAAAGTAATCAGACCGCGATTTACGATGAGAATATATTTGTAACATCCGCGAGACTTGATTATAACATTATGTGAATAGATAAGAAAGTCGGCAATAAAGTCAAAGTAATTTAGCATGTAAAAGTAAAACCATCTAAACATCCATGACGAACATCCAAATTGAAATGCAAATATGCTACAAACTTCTCTTTTTTTCTCTTGTAAATGATTCTAAAAGCGTGGAATAATATGTAAATTGGGCATCATAAACAAGTAGCAACGATGACAACAATAAAGTCTCTCTGGTGGGCTGTTTTTTGTACATTCATAAAAAGTGACTAAATTTAATCTGTGGACTGTTAAAATTTCATAATTTTTTATGGTATGCGTTCCATGGAAATGAGAATATTATATAAATATTTCTTAGGCATTAGTCACGCTATAAATAAGAAAAGAGAAAAAAAGACGAGGAAAATTCCTTCTAATAATTGATTTTCTTTCGCTTTTTTCATAAGGATTCAAGCTTGCTTCAACAGTAACACCAGTTACAGTTTTTCTTCTTTTTACTAGACGTCAGTTGTTATTTTACGACGTTTGGAAGGTTTTATTTCTTCGTCAACGATCACAATACTTATGTCCAAAAAAATTGATTTTAGAAAGGAAATATGAACAAGAAGATGTAAATCCATTAATAATTAAAATATTTTAGAATTCATAACTGATTATTTTCTTTGTAATAAACTTTTTTTTGTTAATTATTTTTCTTATTTTGCCTCTTTTGTTCGTTCATCATCATCGTCGAGAGAGTTTTTTATCTCAAATAATAAAAAAATCAACACATATTTTGTAAAGAGTAAGTAAGTAAGCTCTTCCGATAAATCAACACAAAAAAATATTATTTCACACAGAAAGATCGACAATGTGTCAACATCTGAATTTTAAGCTAATTAACGCTTTTCATATTATAATATTGTTTAAACACCATCTCATTGGATATGCATTTACTTGTTTGTTCTCATATTATGAAGATGTATTTGATTATTCATGGAATAGCTACTCTTTGCGGTGTTTAAACAAAAGAGGAAGTGTGTGGAAAAGTGAATGAATGAGGCTAAGAAATCACTCCCTAAAATATTCATTCACAAGCTTTTTTTTCTTTCTCTCTCTATTTTTCTCATTTATTGCACAAATAGCCTTAAGAATATTTATTTAATGCTATGCGGTTCGTTTCAGTAGCTTGTCATACGATTTAGAGCAAGTGAAATAAAACATATTGACACAATCAATTAAAACTTCTTTAATGTTATGCAAATATAGGAGTAGTTTTTTGCAATGAGATGTTAAAATACTGTTTTGTTATTCATATTTATATTTAACTAACTAACTAACTAACTAGATAGCTATTTAGATAGTTTGAAATTTTTTAAAAATGATTAAATTTTTGAATTTACCGGTCAAAGATATTTCTTGTAAAAAGCAATAAAGTCTATATTTCTCTCGAAAAAAGAGAGAGTAAACATCAGTCTCCTCCCAATTACTCTAACAGAGAAATCAAATAAAAATAAAGCGACGCGCGCCTTGTGTCTCTTTTTTCTTTTTGATCTATTAACACTTGTTTGTTAAACATTTTAAAGCATCAATAAATTATTAAAATGATGGTCATCGTACATGAGAGTTAGAGATATTTAAATTTAAATAAAAAAAGGAAAAAACTAATTCTAATGTTTTTATTTATGGCTCTTTAAATGCTGTTTATGCTTCTTCAATCAAATACCATAAAGAGAGTTATGAAGCACGTGTTAAAGACCACTAGAATTTCTCATGTTGATTGAAAATATAAAATTAAAGAAGCTAGGTAGCACTTAAGATTATTTTCAAGTGTAATCAATGTTCATTTTTCAAGAAGTGGTCATGAATTTTAAATCACCTTTTGTGTTGTGCAAGAGACACATAAAAATAGAAATTTAAATCAACAAGTGTGCATATGTTTATGCAGGACCTACAGCAATGCAATGTGAATCGTAATTTATAGTTCTCAAGGGTGTTGTTATAGCTATGAATGATGGGTTTATATAGTAAAATGTCATCACCATAATATTTTTTTATATAATCAATATATTTATTTCTAAAATACTTACTTTATAGGTGCTTGAACTAATGCCCAGTCATAGCCTTGTAAAACTTTCATAACCGCACTATTAATTTGCTCATTTTCAGGTTTTCCTTGATTATTTTTTACTTTTGGTCTTATTGTGCTTATAACAAGCTTTTCAACAATTTTTCCCGATTTTTTCAATTCTTTTTCGTCACTTCTCGGATCCATTACAAGTATCTCGTATTTCACTTATAAAAAAAAACAATAAAATGTCATCAATAATTCACTGAACCGTTTTACATCATCCGTCAAGAGCGAGGAGACAAAAATAAAAAAGCGAGAGCGATATACAATAAAAAAGAAAAAGACGCGTCACAATGTCAAAGAATAGAACAGATCTGATCAGTGTTCCGAGCTAAACTATTTTTTAAAGTGTCACAGATGTTTAATAATAAAGTTTCTTGTATCTCATTCTTCTTTCAATTCGACTGTTATGTCTTTTAAGTGTAAATGTGTACATACACACTTTTTACATTACTCTGTGCTACGATTCGTAGGATGAGTGATGGGCGGGGGCAGTAGATTTCTTACACTTTGCTCGCTCTCTCTCTTTTGCTCGCTTGTTCATACTTACTCTAATGAATATAAGCAGCAGAAAACTTTCTTTGGAAATAAGTAAGAAGGGCAAAAAGATGTGTACATATACAAAAGCACCAGTATTTAAATTTTAATAAAATTTCAAAGTCTTAAATCAATACACAGAAAGACTTACTAACTAAACTTGGTTTTTCACTTCACTGTCGCGATATTCGTTCTCATTTCTATCTGAAACATAAAACTTTCTTGACTAAAGAATTAAAGACTTTTTGATTAGTTTCTAGTTTTTTTAAAGTATATATATGTATAGTCAATTCATTTCATCATAAGGATTTATTTATTAGTAAGAGCTTCTCAGGGTTTACATTATGGCATTTTAAATATGCGGATGGATGGATAGTAGTTTTATATATAGATTGGTTGGTTGGTTGGTGTTAAAGGGAGGACTCGATGAATTAATTACTTTATATTGATTTTTTTTTGGTTCAATACTTTTTTTTTGAATTGCAATTTTTACATCAGCAATTTTCACATAAATATATATTTTCAAATGTGTGTGTTATAGACAAGTAGTCTACAAAAGTCTTTCTAAATCCTCGCTTTCAGCATCACTTGTGCACGATTCAGAATCAGAATATTCAAAATCATTACGACGATTATGTCGACAACATGGATTTTGAAATTCTTCATTATCTGACCAATGTTCGTATTCTTCTTTATGATGCTCCAATAACATCAATGAAGGATAAAGTGTGTCGCAAGCGTTACAACTAAAAATAGCAGGTTTTAATGGGAGAAAAATGAAGAGAAATGTGAATGGGTGTGAAAAGAGAAAGAGAAAGAAGATTTTAAATTAATTTTGCGATAATAAAATTAAATCGTTGTTTTTGCATAATTGAACAGTGCTTTATACAAACAATTTATAAATGATCAAAATTACTGAATTGGAAATTTTCAAGAATGTGACGATCTTTAGTATGTGATTTAGATAATTTAGAAAATTAATTTTCAACTGGAAAAATAAATGAAGCTGTTGCTATTGCATGAAACTTTTATACATCAAATAGACAATGCAAATTGACGTCTGAAGTGATGTTTGGCTTCAATGTCTCTGTTGCTATGAATAACTTTCGATATAACTTGAAAAGTTCTCTAATGGAATTTATTATTCACAACAAACCACAGTCAGATGGGTAATTGAATTAAATTGACTAGAAAGAGCATCAACGGCAGCAGTATTGAGTTGTAAACAAAACTCGAAATTTCCAATTCATCCCATGACAAATGAAATTGCCGGAATATTTCGAACGCACGCTCTGCTCTTGCTGTCTCTTTATATTTGACAAATAAAATGCTCGCAAAATCTGCCTCGAGTAAAGTCAATTTTTTTTTCAAATCAATCGTCTTCAATCCATAAACATTGAACATCTATCTTTTAAATTGATGTGCACTTGCTTATTTAAATATATTTAGTATTTACGCGTGCACACGCACGGAGATAGCTCAATAACTTACTTACCCAAAATGACGTTTCTTTTGTTGGTGAGATGCCAACTGTCTTTGACACTTGAACGCTCGATCACATACATTACACGTTAGATTCTCATCTTGATTGTGAAATAAAGAAAAGAGAGAAAGAGAAGAAAAATTTCAGTTTTTTTTGGTGTTATAAGCATGTGTGTATAAGTAAACAAATATAAAAAGGAAGGAAGGAAAGAGAAAAAGATGTTTGAAAGATAATAGCAGTTGTTTGGTATGTGTATATGTTAAAAGTGAATCCTCACGGATCGAAATGCGAGCGAGATGATTCCAAATGTATTTGAAAAAGAGCAGAGCAGAAGGAGGTGGAGTGTATAGATGAATGAAAGTCAATATAACAATAGTATAAGACGTGATAAACTTTATCCACACATATCTCGCTTACTCTATATAGACACATATATGTGTGTATAAAGAAAAGTAATCTTTTATATTGTTTGCGAATCAATCATGAAAATCAATTGATTTGGAAAATGATACATTGTGATTGACGGCAGGGCACAAAAAATACTTATACACATGCATGTTATGTATGTAGAGGCAACAAAGGAAGACAAGCAAAAAAGAATTTTTTCATCATTATCCCTACGGGGTTGGTGAGAGAAAATGCGATAAAAGGAGCTATGAAAACAGCAACAACAATGACAGTATAAAGCGCTACATACAGAACATTTTCTCACCGTAATCATCATCTGATAGAGATACTGATTGCAATTTCCTTATTAATTTATCGTCTATGAAGTTGTCGACATTTGTTGGGCTTGCGTTTCTGTCGCACTTTTTTGCCATATTTGCTGAAAACTCGACACAATTGCACTCGTCAGTTCTATTAGTTTTTCCCTCGACAACACTGTTTCCATTATTATCGACATACTGATTTTTATTTTTATTGATATTGTTATTATGATGCTGATTCTCTTGTGCATTAATTTTATCCAATATTCGAACATTAAATTCCACTAATGTATTATCGTCATCATTTTCGTTGTCAAACTTTTTGCACGCAGTTTGATCATCTGAATCCATACTCAATCTTCCATAACGAAAGCGTAACCAAGCGGTTTTCTCTATTATAATTCAAATATGAATCAAATGATTATCGATAATAATAATTAAGCTAATCAATGTGAAGAATCGTTTACATTTATTCAGTAAATTTGATATCTAGAAGATGATATTGAGTTATTTCGCATACGTATGACGTTGAGTATAATACATACATATTTGCTAACGATTACATGAAAAAAAAAATGTACAGGAGTGAGAGAGAAAGACTAAATTGCTATAGAGACTAAGACGAAGTAAAGAAAAAAAAAATTCTCACTCAAATTACACAAATTATGTTGAGGAAAGCATGTAGCATGTATAAAAGAAAAAAGCTATGTAAAATAAGAGAGGGAGAAAAAATTCCGCAGAAAGTCGAAATCATAAATACCCTCTCTCTTTTTCTCACACACGAATTTTTCCTCTTTTTCTTAATGAATGTAAATTTTATGATGAAACTTTTTTCATATTGTCACTCTCTAATTTATTCTCAATTCAACTCTAAATATTTAATGAAAAAAGAATTCTCAATATTCATCCTCACCTGACTCTTTTCTCTCGATACTTTTTGATGTATTGTTGTTAAATGAATTTATGAATGCCTCAGTTCTTCTTAAAATCCAAAACATTTTTCTGCTCTTTTACACTTAATTTATCATTTAGTAATAAGCGGGGCTCAAAAATATATATATCTTGGTTCCTTCACTTCCTCTAGTATACGATAAAAAAATTCCTTTTGCAATTCAATTGCGATAAAAATTTAAAAAATTCTCTCTTTCTTGTTAAAAAAAATTTCTGATATGTTAAAATAAAATTCACTGTGAGTTTAGGAGATATGAAAAAGCAAATCCTTTTGCTAGGACGATATGATATGAACTGAAAACTTTTAGTGTGACTTTCTTCGAATGTTGGCTTTCTGAAAATGAACTTTGAAAATGTGAGCATGCGCAACTTGTAGTACAAGTTATAAAAATTTAGCAATTAAAAAGGAACAAACCTGGGGATTTCTTATATGGTCTTTTTAAATCAATTTTTAATGGTCAAAAGGGATGGATGATCTTAGAAAACTTCTGGGATTAACATTAAGAAAAGTGTTATAAAATATTTGATATAATGAAGAGTTATGGGATACAATAGATCTTAATAGAGCACCCGCTTTCATTTATATGTGAATTTTCTTTCTTCATGTATGTTGAATGATGAGTTAATTAAGACATAATTTTAGATCTTAACAATTTCTTTATTTCATATAGTCTAAAATAGAAAGAACGAGAGTCAACAAATACGCCGAAATTGAACAAACTGGAAAATGCAAGAATATTACTGAACGTGTACTAAATTTATTCTCACAAAATTTAATTTCAATGAATAATTATTTTATTATGTATTATGATTTAAATAAAATATATTTTAAAATAAATTCTATCAAGGGACCTTTTATTACTTTTGAATTATTCAATCAAATTTTTTTGGAGAGTAACTGAAACTTGTCATTTCAACGGTAACGTAAAATTCAAAAATTTCTACAAACTTTTGTAGAGATAATAAAAAAAATTAAGAGAAAAAATTTAGGAAATTTAAGAGAGAGAAAAAATAAAATAATGTATAATATTGAAGTTTTGGGTGAAAATGGCGCTTGGTATAAGGTAAATATTGTTCTGTAACATGTAAACAATTAGTGCCGATTGTATTTTATGCAATATAAGCGGTATTTAAAGCACATTTTTTCACCGATTTTCATTTTGCACGAAAATTTTTTATTGCAAATATTATTCTGTGTATGCGACATAAAACACGAATAAAGTCGGCTTAATCTAAATAAGTCAACTTTTTACAATGAAAGCAAAAGAGATAAGCATAAAAATAGTTTCAAAAATTCCTCATATAAGGATTCCTGTTGGAAAAACTCGGCAGAAAAATCAATCAATGAAACTTTTTTCCTTTCTGGATGATGACTTCAATGAAATTTATTTTTTTCTTTTTACAGGGCATGGTTACTGATGTTCTAGAAGATGGACTGTTAGTAGCTTTTGAAAATGAGTAAGTATCATAAAATGTGTACTGAAATTCGCAACATTTGTCTCATTCTGTTTTAATTTTCTTTGTATAGCTGGCAACCAGAATCTAAATTTCTTTTTAATCAAATTCGACTACCGCCCGAACCTAGCACTAATCAAATGTCTAATTTTCAAGAAGGTATGGAAGTTGAAGTTTATTCAAGATCAAGTGAACGCGAAGCGTGTGGATATTGGGCGGCTTGCATTAAAATGATGAAAGGAGACTTTTTTGTAGTGGAATATCTCGGATGGGACAATAGTTATACTGAAATCGTTTCACAAGATCGCCTGCGACTCAAGAATCCGAACAGCACAATTAACAACACTACATTCTTCCGATTTGAGATTCAAGTGCCCGAAGATTTACGAGAATACGCCAAAGTCGAAAATGTTCATAAAGAATTTCAAAAGTCCACCGGTGCAGGTTCATGTCGTTATGATGCACAGAAAGGAGTTCTTGTATTAATCACTCGATCTGAAGCATGTCACAAACGTGCACTAATGATGCATGATATGCATTTCCGAAACTTGTCTCAAAAAGCATTTCTCTTGAAAAAAACTGAAGAAGCAGCTCGCCAATTAGAAACAACTAAGCTTCACATTACAGGAGGGTAAGTTTTGTCAACTTATTTCACTTGCATATAAATCTATTTTTTTCCTCATTATTTACCGATTTTTGTTTATCCTTACTTTTTTTTTTTATTTATTCTCATTAAAAAAATACTTGCTTATGCTTTTCCACCTCTTTCTCTATATATCTTGCATGCGTAGATTAATATACACACGTGAAAATAACTCCCACTTCCCAATTAAAAATATCATCAAAATCATTTTACATAGCACATTTAAACTTTATTTGGCTCTTTAGTTTTAGTTGTTGAAATATTTTTTATTAATAATACATACTATTTATCATTTTAATCCTTTCGAGAAAACAAATGTAAAATAAGCCAAAAAAATTATTTTTCGTATCTAACTCATTATACTCACAGTACTACATCCTCCACAACTCATCGTAGTGGCAAAAATGAATATGAATACGGACGAGTAAGGTACGGTGTGCATGATGCTTTTCTTTATTTCATATCTATATGTATTATTGCAATATAAAAATGAAAAAGACATTTATGTCACTCTACTCTATTTTTTCTTTATGATTTCACTCTTTAAGTTTATCAAATTCCAATCGATTGTATTCTTTTTCTAAATTTATAACTATTACACAATGAGACTTTATTGATATTTTCAATTTCATCTTTAATAAATTTAGGTTTTCGGACGAGTTTCAAGTGCGTGAAGATTTAATGGGACTCGCAATTGGCGCTCATGGTGCTAATATTCAGTTCGCTAGAAAACTTAACGGAATCACAAATATTGAATTGGAAGAGAGTACATGTACATTTAAAATAACTGGTGAGACTGCAGAAGTAGTTCAGAAAGCAAGAGGCATGCTAGAATATGGAGAAGAATCGGTACATGTTCCGCGAAATCTTGTTGGAAAAGTAATTGGAAAAAACGGTCGAATAATTCAAGAGATAGTTGACAAGTCAGGCGTTGTACGTGTTAAAATTGAAGGAGATAATGAACCCGAGCCAGTAACCCCAAGAGAAGAAGGTCAAGTTCCTTTTGTGTTTGTTGGCACAATTGAGAGTATTGGAAATGCAAAAATTCTTCTTGAATATCATCTCAGTCATCTTAAAGTAAGTTATTAAAATGTGAAATTAAAAAGAAAAATTAATTTATTACCAAATTTAAATTTATAGGAAGTAGAACAGTTACGCCAGGAGAAACAAGAGATTGATCAGCAATTACGCGCCATTCAGGGTTCCAATATGGGCTCTATGCAAAATTTTCCAACGACACGAAGATCTGAGCGAGCATACAGCACTGATTATGATTCATCTCGTTCAAATCGCGGTGGTTCAATGCGTGGTGCACGTGGTTCTAATCGTGGCAGTCGCAATAGCATGAGCAGTGGAAATCCTCGATATAGTAATAATAGACGTAACGATAGAGTGGGCGAAGAGACTGAAGAGGAATATCATAGAGGTGGAAGTTATAGTAACAGTGGCAAATATCGTGGTGGATCAGGCAGAGGTGGAAGTGGAAATTTTTCACATAATAAACCTGCCGGCAAAAATGACTATAGACGAGGCGTATCAGGAATGAAAGATGAACAACAGCAACTTCGCGATGGAAGTTCTGTTGATAGAGGTAAAATAATATTGACAAAATCTTTGAATTTGATTTTTTACAAATTTTTTTATTACTTTTTTTTCAGAGAGCCAATCATCTAATGAAAATACAAATCGACGCCGAAGACGCCATAACAAAAACATGACTCACTCTCACTCAAGTAAGTTAATTTTTCATTTCATTTGTTAGAGTTTATTGTTTGATTTATAATTATTTCATAGCTAATGGAAACTATGGTAGCAATGCATCTAGTAACATAAATAGTAGTAACGCTAATCAATTGTCAACAACGACAGTCGATGGGAATGCAAATGAAAAATCTTCAGTTCAGTCACAAAATTCATCACAACCACAGCAGCAGCCACCACAAACGACTTCTCCATCTGGAAACAACAATAACAACAACACATCAACTTCTTCTCAGCCAAAAGGCCAGCGCGAACGTTCAAATCGCGGAATGCGTAATAAGAAAGCACCATCATCGTCAAATGCAACAAGCGATAATAAACACGGAAACGAAAAGCTTGTTAACGGATCTTCGTCGTAAATAATGGGAATCGGCTTTCAGTGTTTGATCTTCTTTTTATTTTTTCTAAAAAAAATACACATTAATTTCGGCTTTATAAGCATACATAAGCAAATTTTCGATCGATAACTGAAGTGAGAAAAAAACTAATAATAACTATTATTTGATTATTTAAAACATCAAAGAAACACACACACATCCAGTAATATATCCTTTATAATAATACATGACGCATCATGTGATTAATCCTAACTTTATTTCTCCTTTTATATGTTTTTCCTTTAAATTTTTTTTTTGTCTGTCATATTTAATTACTAATAACTTTATGAGCTAAAAAGCTAAGTTTTTTTAAAAATCAATTTGAAAGATTTCTTACACGTACAGTTTTATTTTTTTGTTACTTTTTAATGTGTGCTGGCTAATATTCAATTTAAAGCCGCAATAGTAGACGTATTGTTTCATTTGTTCATTTTATCATGTCATATAATGTAACAAAAAGAGAGTTTATACTATTTTCAAAAATCAACAACTATATTTAATCATTCTTTCATAACTTTTCACTACCCATCGTTTTAATTTAATTCTTGTGAGATTAAATGAAAGATAAAAATATTAAAAAAAATCACTTAGAGATCAGAGACACACATACTATCTATAAATAAAATTATTATTATTATTCTCTAGTATTCTCCTATCTTTTTTCTTTTTGATAAAACTGACTATTTTATTTAAAACTTAATATTATTTGATGATTTTAGTTTATAATTAAAAACTACACGAATTAAAAACTTGTAAAAAATTAAAAAAAGCAAACAGTAAGATGATGATGATTTTCAAAACAAAATCCCCATTATTTGCGGTGCAATTAAATTACGCAAGTGTAAAAAACATAATTAACGACAATTTGATTTCTTTAAGAAAAGCATTAAGAAAGAAACACATAACATAGAGGAGATGAAAATGAATCCACAGAACATGTGTACTTTAGATTAGAATCTTTTTTATTAATTAATATGAATTATTCAAAAGAAAAGTATGAATATGAGAAGAAGAAATTTCAATCTCTTTTATTGAGTTAATAAAGAAAAACTGAGAAAAACTCGATCATAAAACAAAATTTGTTTGTACTGAATTATTTTTATACATTAGAAGTTTAACGTAAAATTTTTAAAATAATCATCATTAAAAAAATCTTTAGTCAACTTGGTATTATTGATGATTTATTTTTTGTGGTGTCTTGTTTTCATTCAAGTTTTTTTCGATAAATTCTATTTCAGCTGCAATTAAACAGAGTTAAGGATGGCATTGTGTTTGGCAAGGTGATTATAATAGAGAATTGTATTATTTTTAATTTATACAGTCATAAATTAGTTGGATTAAAACTATTATATAATAAATTTATTAATCTATCCATTAATGAATTTATTTTTAGAAATTTTTGCAACCGTGCAACAATCTTCAATCCAGCTCAATTAAGTTCTGCTCGTTATGTATCGATCAAAGTAGTTCCAGCAACTCAACCAGCTGTAGAGGGACATGATGCACGAAACGCTAGATTTAAGCGTCCTCAATCACCACATCTTACCATTTATAAGCCTCAATTGACATCTATGCTTTCAATCACTCATCGTGGAACAGGCATTTTATTGTCATCTTATGTGATTGCAGCTGGAATTGCCGGTATTTCAGGAGACTTTTCCGTTGTTTCATCAATTGAAGCTTTGCAACTTGGCGCCGCATCGTTAGCAGCACTTAAATTCAGCATTGCTTTTCCATTTTCTTATCATCTTGTCAATGGTATTCGTCATTTGTTTTGGGATATGGGAAAATTCTTGAGTATTAAAGAAGTCTATACTACTGGATATGCTATGCTTTTTGCATCAATTGTTCTTTCTTTGGCACTTACGTTTTTGTTTTAAAGAATATGAAATTGTAATTTAAATAAATAAACATTGTAATAGAATCAAAATTTATTCAATAATTAACTTATAATAAGTTTACCGAAGCGATATGTGTTGTTTCAATTTACTTATAAGTAAAAGACATTTAAAAATTAACATTTATTAGCACAATGTGTCTTTGTGACATTAACATTTGTTGCGGTTTATTTTACAACTTTTCTCTCTCTTGTTAAGTGATTTTCATAGTGTTTGTTAAAATAAATTTGTTGATATTTACATTACAAAAAACGGTATAAGTTTCTATTATAATAATATTGATACCTGAGTGACTTGTCTAAGAGTTTTTGGATTTTCCCAAAAATTATGAATAAAAGTTGAGAGAGTGAAAAAGAGTAAGATTTTAAATAATTTGCCATCATAACTATTTATTTTTTACAACCTTGAATGAGGGTACTGCATCGTTAATGCTTCTGCTGCTTATTAACTTTGATTCTTCTTCTTTTTGCTTCATCTTCTCATGCTTGCTTGTGTACGATAAAGATTATTGAGAGAGAATTTTCTTGATTTGTGTTGATTGCTTATGTATGCGGGGAATTTTTGTTAGGGTTGCTTCTTCTCAAATCAAGTTCTTTATTCGCTTTTCGATCGTTGTAGTGAACGGAAGCAAATCTCATATTCAAAAGAAATACTTTGTGATTAGTCGAAAAAAAAAATACAAATCAACAACTAGTGTAAGTGCAAGTAATTGAGAGTGATCAGTGACCATGATGTCATAGTTCAGTAATAAAAAAACTTATGCGTTACACA
Organism: Polypedilum vanderplanki; assembly: GCA_018290095.1. Taxonomy (NCBI): domain Eukaryota; kingdom Metazoa; phylum Arthropoda; class Insecta; order Diptera; family Chironomidae; genus Polypedilum; species Polypedilum vanderplanki. The sequence continues at coordinate 5,437,241 of CM031381.1, read as the reverse complement.
AATCATATTTCTAAATATTTGTACTCATTTAAATTAGTGAGAATTTTAGTCTTATCTGAACATACAAGAGAGAGAAAATTAAAAATTTTTTGATGACCCTATGACATATTGCTAAATAATTTATTTCTTATGAGATTATTTCTTGGAAAAATTCAATGATGACAGAGGATATCTAATTAGAGAAATATAACATCTAAAGTTGTGTTGAGTGTTAGAGAAGAAAACAGTTTAAACCAGTTTGATTATAATGGCAGATTCTCTCTTAAAGTCTATAAATTTGTAATCATCCTTCAGAATTTTTATAATTTTATTTCTCCCATCTCTCTTTGGTTTAGATGTTGATGAACTTTGTTGTAATTTTATCTCTCTTTGCCATCGCTTTCGCTGAAGAAGCAGGTAATTTAGATGCGCAAATTAATGAAGCTTTGGCTCGTGGTGAACCTGGTGCAGAAGATACTCCTAAAGTAAGAACTAATTTCTAAGAAATCTAAAAACACATCAATTAAAATAATTATAGTGATAATGTACATAAATATAAAGTGATTCATATAAAAATTTTAAAAACCGGTCATTGAGTTCATTTGACTTCATTTCAAGTTTTAAAAAAATTTCAATGTCAAATTTGTATATTCTTGTCATTAACTATGAGTTAAAATGCTTGAGAGAAGATGATGTTGAAGTGCAGTTGAAGATACTGATTTATTACTAAATAAAAATGTTAATGAGTTTAATATTTTTTAGCCATGTAATGGTGGTTTAGGAGAATGTGTGCCTTACTACTTATGTAAAGGTAATTTGACACGATGGATTAATTTAATAATGACAAAAAATAACTGAAATATTGTTATTATTAAAGATGGCAAAATTAATACAGACGGCTCTGATTTGCTTGATATTCGTTTTAATGAAGAAAATGAATGTGTTGATTATTTCGAGCAATGTTGTGAAACTGGTAAGTGTAAATAAATGATTCATATGCAAATTAATAATTTAGAAAATTATTAGGTGATGTTCTACCTCCAACAAATCCTTTACCGCCACCGACTGCTCCGAAAGTATCAACACAATGTGGTTTTAGAAATATTGAAGGTGTAGGCTTTAGAATAACTGGAAATAATGATGGAGAGAGTGAATATGGAGAATTTCCTTGGGTAATATAGTCGACGTTTTTATTTTAAATTCTAATGAAATTTAATATTAGATGGTAGCAATTCTTAAAGAAGAAATTGCCGCTGATCAAGTACTTAATGTATATCAATGTGGTGGAAGTCTCATAACAAATCAAGTTGTTCTCACAGGTAAGAATTTTATTGACTAAACAAAATTATTTTTAAACCACAACAATTAAATTATTATAGCTGCTCATTGTGTTGCCGGAAAGGCAGCAAACACACTCAAAGTTCGAGCAGGCGAATGGGATACTCAAACGAAAAATGAACTTTTCCCTCACTCAGACCATGAAGTTATTGATGTTATTGTTCATGAAAACTATTACAAAGGAGGCCTTCACAATGATGTTGCTCTTTTAATTCTCAGAGAACCAATTCAATTTGCTGAACATGTGAGTGTGATAAAATGATTTTGTTTCTAAATTATATTCTTGATTTTCTTCTAGATTAACGCAGTTTGTTTGCCACCACAAAATTTCAATTTCGATGGAAAAAGATGCTTTGCTTCAGGTAATTTCATTAGTTAAAATTCACGCTGTGATGATGATTTTGTATGGGAAATTTTAAACATAAATTAGACTAATTAAAACTTTTCAACTTCTTTTTTTGAATTTTTATAAAAGGATGGGGAAAAGATGTGTTCGGAAAAGAAGGCAAATATCAAGCCATTCTTAAAAAGATTGAACTACCAACTGTTCCATTTAACAAATGTCAAGATAGTTTGAGAACTACACGATTAGGCAAGAGATTTGTTTTGCACAATAGTTTTATGTGTGCTGGTGGTGAACCTGGTAAAGATGCATGCAAGGGAGATGGAGGTAAGAATAATTATAATGTTTTATCTAGATATGTCACTACATAATAAATAATTTTATAGGCAGTCCATTAGTTTGTGAAGCACCAGGACATGCAGGACATTATTATCAAGCAGGAGTAAGTTGATGACATAAAAAAAATATTGAATATAGAAATTTTTAACACAATTTATTTATTTTATCGACAGATCGTCGCATGGGGCATTGGCTGTGGAGAAAACAATATACCAGGTTCTATTTTTTAATTAATTTAATTTGCAATAATTAACATTCATTAATTTTTATTTTTTACAGGTGTTTACGTTGATGTAGGTAAATTCAGAACATGGATAGACTCAAAGATTCAAGCTAAAGGTCTACCAACAACTGGTTATGCTATTTAAATGAACTTTTTCATGTAATAAAAAAATTGAGAATAAAAAATTAAAGTTTAATAACGGTCTCAAAAAATTCAAATAATCAGTCACCTATGAAAGTGAATGGCACCCTAAGTTGACTAAAAAATCACCATCATCATACTTTTAGTCTTTCAGACATACTTTTTAAAAAATTTAATATTTCTCTATGTAAAGTCTGAACAAAAAATTTAAATTCGATGGGTAACGCCGATACTAAACTCAATTTCAGGAAGGCAATTGTTCAATTAGCTAATAAAAGTCAGGTATGAGATGAATAAAATTTTTTGAAAAATTTCTTTAATCAATAAATTTTTTCTTGCATTCTCAAATTACAAAACTCATGCAAAAATTGATAATTTTATAGCCAATCAAGCCAGAAGATGCATTTTGGGATCAATTTTGGGTTGAAGCCGTATCGGTGCAAGGTAAATGGCTTAGGAAAATTTTATGAAAAATTTTTCCTAACAGATGTTTCAATTTTTCTTCCTCCACCTCTTAGATGTTTTTGCGTTGGTGACATCAAATGAAATTCGAAAATTAAGAACAGAACAGCCAGAAAATTTAGCAACACTTTGCTATAAGGCAACAGAACGACTAGTGAAAGCAGTTGATAATAGCTGTAGGACATCAGCTGAACATCAGGCAGTTCTTAATTGTGTACGATTGTTAACAAGAATCATTCCATATATTTTTGAAGATAGTGAATGGCGTGAATTTTTTTGGTCTTCATTGCCTGCAAATGATAAAGAAGAATCATCACCATGTTTAGCTCAAAGTTTAATTAATGCAATTTGTGTAAGTTTAAAATTTTATTTATAAAAACGAGTTGATTTAAAGAAATTTTAATCATTTTTTAGGATCTTCTATTTTGTCCTGATTTTACTGTATCAGCAAGTGTAAAAAAATCTGGGCCAGATAAAGCTGAAGAATTATCAAATATTGATAGTTGTGAATATATTTGGGAAGCAGGTGTTGGTTTTGCAACTTCACCACCAAGAAATGGTCAAATGGAAGCAAGAAGGTGTGAATTGTTGAAACTTTTACTTACATGTCTGAGTGAAACAATGTACACGCCACCTAATTCTAGTGAAAATCATCCAAATCGATGGATCAATTATTTTACAAGTGCAGAAAATAGACATGCTTTACCCTTATTTACTTCACTATTAAATACCGTTTGTGCATACGATCCTGTTGGCACATTGCCATACAATCATCTTTTATTTCAAGACTATCAAGAACCACTAGTTGAAGTTTGTTTGCAGTTGCTTATTGTCACACTTGATCATGATGTGAACACATGCAATTCACCGACAGCTGTCTCGCCTACATCATCTGTCATCTCATCGTCATTACACGTTGCTGATGAGACTGGCTTAGATAATTTATTTATCAATTATTTATCCCGAATTCATCGTGATGAAGATTTCAATTTTATATTAAAAGGAATAACGAGATTATTAAATAATCCATTACTACAAAGTTATTTACCTAATTCCACTAAAAGATTACATTGTCATCAAGAGTTGCTAGTATTTTTCTGGAAGATGTGTGATTACAACAAGAAATTCCTTTATTTTGTACTTAAAAGCTCTGATGTTTTAGACATTCTTGTTCCAATTCTTTATCATCTAAATGATTCACGAGCTGATCAATGTGAGTTTAATAAATTTTAATTTATTTCTGATTATTATTTTAAATTTTAATTCAACAGCACGAGTTGGCTTAATGCATATTGGTGTCTTCATTCTATTATTATTGTCGGGCGAAAGAAATCTCGGAGTGCGATTAAATAAAACTTATGTCGCTGCAGTACCAATGGATATTCCAGTATTCAGTGGAACTCATGCAGATCTTTTAATAACAGTTTTTCATAAAATCATTGCTACTGGTCATCAACGATTGCAGCCTCTTTTCGATTGTCTATTGACAATATTAGTAAATGTTTCACCGTATCTTAAAACACTATCGATGGTAGCTTCAATTAAATTATTGCATTTACTCGAGGCATTTAGCACACCATGGTTTTTGTTTAGTTCACCGACAAATCATCATCTAGTCTTTTTCTTATTAGAAATTTTTAATAACATCATTCAATATCAATTTGATGGCAATTCAAATCTCGTTTATACAATCATTCGCAAGCGACATACTTTTCATGCATTAGCAAACATTCCAACAGATATAAATTCCATAAATAAATGTTTAAATAGCAGAAAAATCAGTGGTCGATTTCAAAAAATGACAAATTTAAAAAAACAACAGCCATCAGATGATGAAGATGAAAATGAAGAGAGCAAGGATGTTGAAGAAAATTTATCTGAAAATTCAAAAAGAGAAGACAATAATGAAAGTGAAAAGAGTGATGAAGATGAGAAAAGTGAAATTATTGAAGAATCAATGGAAGGTTCACATCCAGCTGAACCAGCACCAAAGGGCACCTTGAAAGCAACTCTTTTAGATATACCGGGTATAGAGAAAATGACTGAAAAAGAGTCTGCACATCCGAGCTCACAAATGTTGAATGAAATTGCTACAAATTCAGATGAAAAATCAGGTCCAATAACAGAAATTACAAATGGTGAAACTGAGCTATCATTGGATAGTAATCCACAAGCACCATCACCATCTGGTACACCACAGTCGACATTTAAACGTGCAATAAAAACTCGAGGAAGTATTCGAGTTACACAAGAGTCATCGTCAAGTCAATCACAATCAGTATGGCGACCGACTTCTGAATGGGTTCAATCATGGCGATCAAAATTACCATTACAAACAATTATGAGGCTGTTGCAAGTGCTCGTTCCACAAGTTGAAAAAATTTGTATTGACAAGTAAGTAAGAAAAAGAAGAAAACATTTCTTGAAAAATGATTGTTGCATGCATTCCTTTGTAATGTCGTGTTCTTTCTTTCTTTTTTTCTCTCTCTATGCAGAGGTCTCACAGACGAGAGTGAAATTTTGAAATTCTTGCAACATGGAACACTTGTTGGTAAGTTCTAAATAAAATAAATGTTTTGAAATAGAAATTCTAATTTTCTAATACTTTTCATATAGGATTATTGCCAGTGCCACATCCAATTCTAATTAGAAAATACCAAGCTAATAGTGGTACGACTGCATGGTTTAGAACATATATGTGGGGCATTATTTATTTGAGAAATGTTGATCCAGCTATTTGGTATGAAACTAACGTTTCGTTATTTGAAATTCAACGAGTTTAAATTATTATTCCCCATAAAAAAATTAAATGTTCTTTTATATATATTTAAATTTTTACCGTGTATTAACGACAAAAAAATCAAATATATTGAATAGCTTTGTTTGAATTTTTGCTCCCGAAAAAGTTCACTGTCACTATCTCTTTTTTTTTCTTTGTGTTGGCTAATACTTAATTGACATTTGAGGTGTGTGTTTTCAGCTACATATTTTTATTTTGGGGTTGGGTCACTTAATTAGCTTAAAAACCTTGATGAATCGATGCTAATTGTTATAACAAAAAATGTCAACCAGCATGTTGCAATTATAAATGCAATTATATGACCCCTATCATAATCAGTATAGAGACACATTCAACCCTATTATAAATTTGATTCATAGAGGTGCTTCATTATAGAGAAAGTGTAAACCGTTAGATTTGACAGGCCAATGTTGAAAACAAAAAAAAAGTTGGCTATTGTTGTTATTGACCGACTTAGAAATGCTCTGAACCCATAAGAAATCATTAGAATCATGCGAAAAATTGTTCTAGAATTTATGTGTATGTGTGTGCCAATTTTAGACAAAATTTCTTTTTCCGCAAATGAAAACAAAAAAAGTTTTAAATTGCAAAGACTTGAATATTTAAAAAGTTGTTAATTTCAGGTAGTTTCAGGTGATCAACATGATGACTTTTAAAAAGTTAATCAATTTTAAATAAGTATTGAAAATGATGACTTAAGATTCATTCAAAATATTTAAATTTTTATTAAATTAATTAAAAATGTGCTAGGAAATGCATTTAAGAACATTTAATCCCTAGTAAAAATTTAACGAACTTCGTATTGAATGAAATGAAACTATGAGAAAAAAAAATTACAGAACGTACCAAAAAAAAGTTAATTCACACATGAGAGACACAAATTCGATTAATTCTAAAAATGTGTGAGATCTTTAAGAAAAAAAATTGTCGTCACAAGAAAAAACATTCTTAAAAGCTATAAATTCGTGAGAAAATAACTAGAACAGGATAATAAGATAATAAAGTAAACGTAATGCAAGAGGAAAGTGGAGAAATAGTGAAAAAAGTGACTAAAAAATCAAACTCAAAAATGTCTAAAAGTCAAAAAGCACCAAATCCAAATTCATTGCAGCAGCAAAATTTCAGTAATTCGCTACAAAACGTTCGTGTGGATACTTCAGAGAGTGATGAGGAATCAGTTTCAGAGGTAATTAACTAAAACATAAGTTCACATTTGGCGAAAATCGCTCAACTATTTATTTGTTTTAAAGTGAAAATTTTCACTTTGATCGGCCATTTGTGTGAAATGAATGTTATTTTGTAAGTGTATGTATATTATAAAGACATAAAAAGTAGACAATTTTTTCCTTCTCTCTCGCACTCGAATTGAGTTTTGATTTTTTCTTTCGATATTTTTGCTGCGATTTCACACTAGATTTGTTGAAAATTTCGCATATCGTCCATCTTTCCATTTAGAAAGAAAACTTTTATGCAAAATTTTTCTCTTTCGGAACATTCAATTGGGGAATATTTAGAAATTTCTCAAATGATTATTTAATCGATGTATGGTAATGGAGAACTATTTAAATTCATTTATTTACTAGTAATTTGTATTGACTCGCATATTTCTAGATATTAAATGATATTTTTCAAATAAAAAAGTCATTCTCATTGCATCGGAATAATTTAAAACGTTGAAAATAAAGAAATAGTCATTCGTGTATTTGTTAAATTCATACATAGTAAAATTTTCTTTTCTTTCACGATTTTTATGCATTGTTGCCAGTTGAATGAATGAATGAAATTCTAAAAAGTGAGCTTTATATTTTAAATATTCAGTATGAGCTTCAGTGGAAAAGTTTTTCTTATGCAAAAGAAAAATTAATTAAAATTCCGATAAAAAATTATTTGAGAGAAAATCATCTTTGTTTGTCTCAATATGATTGTCCAGAGCGAGCCAACTTCAAGAATTGAATTATGCCATTGTGTCTATTCCAGAGAAAAATGAGAGAATTTTAATCTCTTTTTTTTGCCCCATCTAAACCATTCACATATATTTAATTATGCTATTTTAGAAATGCATTTTTTCTCTTCTCTTTTTTTGTGTAAATTTTCATTCATTCTGTGTGTATATTTAAAAAAAACTAAAATATTATCGTATTAGTGTGCGATATGAAAAAATAGTGATACTGACACAGTGCTTCAACTTTATAGTATTGGTGTAAAAATAGTGATTTTCTCTTTGAAACACGTAGAGCTGTAAACTTTTTCATCATCATTACCTTTACGTTCAACGTCATATAGTCATCAGCCGTATTTAAAATATGCATTTCTTTCTCTCTCTCTCTATTTTTGATAATAATTTATGTTCAGGATAGCGTTATTTATGTTGGAATTTAAATTTGATAATTTTTTGATAAAAATGCGAAAATATGTGAAACCATGTGGAAAATCAAAACAAATGATCTAAATTTTCATAAAAATCAACTTAATCTCACCCAAACTCTGTTTATTCTCTTCAATTATGATTATAAAGTACTTTTAGAGACTAATAAATTTATTTTAATGAATTTTCTTTTAAAATAAACAATTTTAATTTTCAACAACTTTTTTAAAAAATTTTATGCTAAAATTCAAATTTAAATCCATGCTAAAATAACTGTCACATTTTCTGTTGCGCGACCTTCATTTATTGTAAATAATTTTGTCCACTCCGCCTTCCTTCATCCTCACTCATTTGACGAGTGGCCGCTCACAAAGAAAAAAAAGAACTTTTTTAGACAAGAAAATATTAAATCATGATGTCAATCATTTTATAGATTCTGCTGGCATGTCTTTGCCTAAGGCCAGATCTTTTGGTAAGTGGCTATCATTATTTAACGTGTTCTTTTTTTGATAACTCTTCTCCTGCATGATATGGCTTCGAATTCTTAAGATTGCGAAAACTATGAATTACATTATTTTACTTAATATTACTTAAAGATCGTGGCCTTAGTTCAAAGATTTTTAGAGACGTGATTTGTTTTGTGTGAATCTAAGAAAAAAAAATAATAGTAAAAACAACGAAGTAAAATAAAAACTCTGTGTGTGTTTTTAGTGTGTCATTTTTACTAATAAAACGTAAAAGCTTTATTTCAATTAATGACTTTTAAATTAACATATTTTTTCTCTATTTTAAAAACATTTTTTAGGAATCGTTTCCACAGGAAAACGATGATATCTCAACTGAAGAATTTCCTGAAGACGAAGAAACCTGCGAGTCTGAAAATGATGATCAGGAGGAGGATGTTTCTGATGAGGAATTAGATTCCGATGACAACAATACAGATGACGATGATTCAGATGCAACACAGGACGAATGTGGAGCACAACAAAGTGGACCAGCAAAAAAGTTTCTTCTCGATATTGATGATGAACAGACACAATTATCAAAACAAACGAGGATTGAAACACTGCTTGAAGCAGGAGCCAGTAAAGATAAGCGTGGAAATCCTGTACTGAGATGTGCCACGGCGGCACTTGATGAAGCCGCTCAAACAATCACACGAATGAGAAGTGATGCTAGTCCACGTGATAAAAAGTAAATAAAGAATTATTAGTCATGCATTTATTACATATTATTAAATTACATTCTATTTTAGTCTCCTTTCTAGAACACTAATCGAAGCCTGTACAGATAATGATGTAAATGCTGTACGACGTCTATTAGTAGAAGGAAACAACTTAAACGACACAGACGATGGAGACTCATTGCTCTCACTAGCATGCTCAGCTGGTTATTATGAATTAGCACAAGTACTGCTAGCGATGTCGGCTCAAGTCGAAGATCGTGGACAAAAGAATGACTGCACACCCCTCATGGAAGCTGCTTCTGCAGGTCACATAGAAATTATTGAACTTTTAATACGACACGGTGCAGATGTTAATGCACAGTCATCGACAGGAAATACACCGCTTATGTATGCATGTGCTGGTGGACATGTTGAAGCTGTTAAAATACTTCTTGCACACGGTGCCAATGTTGAAGATCATAATGAAAATGGACATACACCACTTATGGAAGCTGCATCAGCAGGACATGTTGAAGTTGCAAAAGTAAGAAAGATAAAAAATAGCAAAAAAATTTTTGTACATGATTAGAACAGTCAATTTTGAGCTTTAGAGTCTATTAATGAGATAAAAATAATTTCATTTTTGTGATTCAGGCAATGGAAACCAAATTTTCTTTGATCTTATCTGATACATTGTTTATTTAATGTTTCCAATTATTATTTTATTCAATTATATATTAATCTTAAATTATTTATTTAATAGATTCTTCTTGATCACGGAGCCGGCATAAATACGCATTCAAATGAATTTAAAGAGAGTGCATTAACACTGGCATGTTATAAAGGACATTTAGATATGGTACGCTTTCTACTTGATGCGGGTGCAGATCAAGAACATAAAACTGATGAAATGCATACTGCATTAATGGAAGCATCAATGGATGGTCATGTTGAAGTTGCTCGATTACTTCTCGATTCGGGAGCACAGGTTAATATGCCAACGGATTCATTTGAATCGCCTTTAACACTTGCAGCATGTGGTGGTCATGTTGATCTTGCCATGTTGCTAATTGAAAGAGGTGCAAATATCGAGGAAGTCAACGATGAAGGATATACGCCATTAATGGAAGCAGCTCGAGAGGGTCATGAAGAAATGGTTTCTCTACTTTTATCTCAAGGTATGTTAATAATTTAAATAAATAAAAAAAAAGTCCATATTTTTAAATGCGTCTTTAATAAATAAAATTTCAACACATTTAGGGGCCAATATTAATGCTCAAACAGAAGAAACACAAGAGACAGCTCTTACTTTAGCATGTTGTGGAGGATTTTTAGAGGTTGCTGATTATCTTATAAAACATGGTGCTGATATTGAATTAGGAGCGAGTACTCCTTTAATGGAAGCGAGTCAAGAAGGACATCTTGAACTTGTCAAGTTCTTGCTCGATAACAAAGCAAATGTGCATGCACAAACACAAACGGGTGATACGGCATTAACATATGCCTGTGAAAATGGGCACACGGATGTTGCTGAAGTGTTATTGTACTACGGTGCCGAATTGGAACATCTAAGTGAAGGTGGACGAACCCCATTGATGAAGGCTTGCCGTGCTGGTCATATTTGTACTGTCAAATTTTTGATTCAGAAGGGAGCTAATGTCAATCGTCCGACTACAAACAACGATCATACACCTCTCTCACTCGCTTGTGCTGGTGGTCATCAGCAGGTTGTTGAACTATTGCTAGCACATATTGCTGATCCTTATCATAAATTAAAGGACAACAGCACAATGTTGATTGAAGCTGCTAAAGGTGGACATACAGGAGTTGTACAATTGCTTCTCGATTATCCAAATTCCATATCGACCTCTCAGCAACAACAACAACAATCGTTATATATTCCTACACCAGTTTCACAACAAGCACAGCTCAATCAATTAAAACATCAACAACAATTAAAAATGTTACAGCAATCACAGCAACAGCAGCCATTTATGATTACTCCTCCAGGCATTCATGAAGTATCTGAAGTTATTCGTCTTCAAGATCCACCAGGAATCTTTCAAACTCAACCCGATATGGTGCAGAATCATAACTACATCATTGATCAGAATCCTGTACCACCACATGTAACTGAGTCTTCGATAATGTCTCAAATGAAATTCCTTCAATCGACTGGATTTAAAGACGGACTTGCATATGGTCTTACTAAAGGTCAAAATGCAGTTTCGCAAATAATTAATCAGCAAAATGCTAACAATAATACTATCGCTTGCAACAGTCAGCAGCAACCTCTAATTACGAATAACCTGTGCATGTCATCATCGTTCAACAAGCAGAAAAATATTTCTCGTAAAAAGTGTTCCTCAGGATTATACAATGAAATTCAGCCCACTAACTCTGCAATTATCAACGAGGAAGAAAATGCTTCGTTCATAAAAAGTGGTTTGGACAAAGTAAATATTTGGTTAACAAAAACTGACATTTGAGACGTGTAATTATATGGAAACATTTTTTGTCTTTTTTCAGCTGGATAATACTCTGCAGAAAAATATTCAATTCATTAATGATTCAGGACCACCACCGACTCTATTGCCATCTGGAACATACGTTGATATCACAACTGCTGCCCAAAGTATGACAATGACCTTTTTATTGATTTTTCTTTTAAGCCGTGTTTAAGCGCATTTTCTATCGTATTTGAAAAATCCAGAAAATGATTTTTAGTGAAATTTGAGATCAAAATGTCACATCAAATTTTACTATAAATTACTGATCTGTGTGACTCATGCGAAAATGCAATCTTGATATATCACTGATTGTTCATGTTATTGATTTTTTTACAGATCGGAACATTAATTTGTTATCGAATACTTTAGTTTCCAATAATGTTGTATCCTCCACGAATAAAACGACCCAGTTGACTACTAAATCCGAAGTATCACAATCGACTGCTATTAGTGATCGCCCCAAAGCGAAAGCGAAAAATTCTCGTAAAAACCATCAACAGCAACAACAAGCTGTAAGTATTTAATATCTAAAGAAATAACTGTAAAAATTTGCCGAAATAGCCGTTATAATTTAATTTATGATATTTCAGTCACAACAACAGAAAACTTCAAATTCTACAACGTTAACAAAGAATGAACTTGATAACGTCCAATTTACATTAACTCCAAACACCATTCAAGAAATTTATCAGCAAACTCAACAAGAGATTCCAACCTTATCAACGGATGAAAAATCTGCCACGCTCGATAATAATCGTGCATATAGCCTTGTCGATTTTGAACCCTTTCAGAAAAATCCAGTCAATAACCTTTCGAATAGATCAGCGCATTGGGATCCTAAGGTGTTTAAGAAAATTGCTCAACTAATTGATCCACCTAAATCACCGAGCGAAACACCTCAATCTTCCAGTCGTCCTGATTCACCCGAAGAGAAAAAACTCGAAAGTAATTTAATGAAAATTTATTATGATTTTATGAATAAATATTAAATTTTTGCCATTTCTGTTTATCACATTTTAGATGAATACAAATCTATTTTGGATGAAGTTGCCCAACATGATATCAAGGTTAAATTTCATTAAATTCAATATAATAATTTTATTTTTAAATCATTCTCTAATTTCTCTAGGATGATCAAGCTGCACATGACTTTTGTACTGCATCAATGCGTTCAATGAATGCAGAAGAATTTGTGACATGTGATGGAAACTATCCCACACTTGAATTAAATTCTGATGAAATGGGTGATCAAACGGAAGAAGATTCAACTGGTCCAATTTACAATTACGAATGGGTTGATGAAGTTATGCAAGCTCTAAATGTTTCACCAGATATTTCAAATGCTTTTCATGTAAGAATTAATAAAATTAATTATGATCGTTACTTACTTATTCTAATTATACAGGAAATTGCCGCAAATATTAATAACCAAGATTTAGAACAATATGCAAACTTTTTTGGCTTAAACTCAATTTGCAAATCCAAATGGTCTGCACCACTTTGGCCACCGAATCAAATTGCCTCTGAGAGTGTTTCACCAATGCATGAGCAAGGCGAGAATATCATTATTCAGAATGAAAATGAGAGTATTGACGATAAGCAGGATGATTCTAATTTGTTAATGATTGATCAAACTGGCTATACACCTCAATTTACTGTTGAACAATTGCAATTACTTTCGCACTTACAAGTGAGTTTTGTTTTCATTAAAAAAATTTAAATAATAATTTTGTTTTATTTTATTATTTAGCAACAACATCCTCCTCTACAAATTGATCCTCATACGGTTCAAAACATATTTATGCAAGGAACGAGTGTTCAAGTTTCACCTTCAAATGCTCAAGTGCAAAAAATTGTAGCCGATGCGCAGCAACAACAGCAGCAATCTACTAAATATGTTTTGAATGTAGATGGTGAAAAGAATTCTCAATCTCTTCAACTTTTATTCCAACTTCCGAATGAACAGCAACAGCAGCCTCAAATAATCAAAGTACCAAATTTGAATCAGAAAGTCCAGCAAAATGTTGCACAAACTCAAACAATGCCGTTAATAGGAACAGCATCATCGCAGTCATTACCACAAATCATTAGCCATCAACAAAGCTTCCTCAATTTTCAACTTCAACAACAGCAATTACAACATCAGTCAATCGATATGCAAGCCAATATGCAAGTGTTGCAGCATCAACAGCCTCCACCTCAACAACAACATCAAAAGATTCCTCAAATTACAAATATAAACAACAAATCCAACTACCAACAAGTTCAAGTTGCCACGCAAACTCAATCTCATGTAATTGATCAGCAGCAACAACAACAGCAATCCATTTCATCAATGGTCGGAAAAGCTTCAAACCTTTCCCAAAATAATGCTAGTAACAAGAAATCATTCTTCCAGTCTGATCAGAAGCGTAAAGAAAAATCTCGTGTGTCTACACGTCAAGCAAATGCAAATGCTAATAACTTTCAATATGAACAACAACAAATGCAATATGCAAATATTCCCGGGTCAATGACCGCTACTACCACTGATCGAGCTATAGAAATCGACTCGGAAACAGACTCAAATCATGACACTGCTTTGACACTTGCTTGTGCAGGAGGTCATGAGGAGCTTGTTGAGTTACTATTAAGCCGCAAAGCAAATATTGAACATCGTGACAAGAAAGGATTTACACCTCTTATTTTAGCAGCAACAGCGGGTCATGAGAAAGTTGTTGAAATCCTAATTAACAATGGAGCTGACTTAGAAGCTCAATCTGAAAGAACCAAGGACACACCTTTGTCACTTGCCTGCTCAGGTGGTCGCTATGAAGTTGTTGAGCTATTGTTAAGATTTGGTGCAAATAAAGAACACCGAAATGTCTCTGATTATACACCACTATCGCTTGCTGCAAGCGGTGGATATGTCAACATAATCAAATTATTGTTGAATCATGGTGCTGAGATAAATTCAAGAACTGGTAGCAAACTTGGAATTTCGCCTTTGATGCTCGCTGCTATGAATGGTCACACTGCTGCTGTACGTCTACTTCTTGATATGGGTAGTGATATCAATGCACAGATTGAGACTAATCGCAACACCGCCCTTACACTCGCCTGCTTTCAAGGTCGTCATGAAGTTGTCAATTTACTGTTAGAGCGCAAAGCAAATGTAGAACACCGAGCGAAAACAGGATTGACACCTCTAATGGAAGCCGCTAGCGGCGGATATATTGAAGTTGGTCGCGTGTTGCTAGATAAAAATGCAGATGTGAATGCTGCCCCTGTACCATCATCACGTGATACCGCATTAACAATAGCAGCTGATAAGGGTCATTTAAAGTTTGTTGAACTTTTACTATCACGCGGTGCTGCAGTCGAAGTTAAAAATAAAAAAGGAAACAGTCCATTATGGCTTGCTGCAAATGGTGGTCATTTAGGAGTTGTCGAAGCACTCTATCATGCAAAGGCTGATATCGATTCACAAGATAATCGCAAAGTTTCATGTTTAATGGCTGCTTTTCGTAAGGGCCATGTAAAAGTAATTAAATGGATGGTCAATCATGTATCACAATTCCCCTCAGATCAAGAAATGACACGATATATTTCGGTAGTTGATAAAGAAATTGTTGACAAGTGCCACGAGTGTGTCAAAATTATCCGTGCGGCAAAAGAAACACAAGCAGCCAAGGCTAATATTAATGCTTCAATTTTGCTCAAGGAATTGGATATGGAAAAATCTCGAGAAGATGCACGCAAAGCAGCTGCTGCCAAGAGGCGTGAGAGAAAGAAACGTCGAAAGCAGGAAAAACGTGAAGCACAACGAAAAGCAAATGGGGAAACAAAGAATGATGGTAAAGAAAACACAGGTAATCAAAAAGGAAAAGGTAACAATAAGTATGATAAACCAGATGAAACAGAAGAGTCTGAGGAAGAGGAAGAAGAGGATTCAAACGAAGAAGAAGCAGATACAGATTTAGTTCCTGATAGAGAAGGCGAAGGAGATTCAGGCATTGAGCAAGGCTCATGCTCATCTTCTGATGCCACAAAGAGTTCAACAGCTCCAATAGCAACGCAAGAGACCATTAAGCCAGAACCTGCCACAGTAAATACCACCACTCAAGGCAAGAATGCGCAAAAGAATAAGAATCAAAAGAAAAATCAACAGCAAGAACCAGTCAAGGTATCTGCCAAGAATATACAGCAGAATAGCAACAGAAATAGTAGTCCTTTACCAACAGCGAAGCCAATCGAAACAACAAGAAATAATCGAGAAGATACCGCAAAGAAAAATCGAAAGCAGTCCGAGGTTGATATAAAAACATCAAAAGTTAATGAAAAAGAAAATTATGCTAATAAACAGAAGCAAGAAAATAAGGATATGTCATCGAGAAATCAACAGCAACAACATAAGAAATCACTTGTTTTTGGAAATTCACGAAATTCTGCACCAAATGATGATTACGATATAGAATTTACAAAACATACAGCTACTGCAGCTGTCAAATCAAAGTCCATTGTAGTTTCTAAGTCGTCATCAAACAATACTTCATCAACAGCAAGTGCACCAAATAGTGCTTCAAAAGCACAATTTAGGGGTGAAGATGAATGGAAAGAAGTAGGTCGTAAATTGCAGTCTGGTGCCAGTTCTGTGACAAATCCAACAAGTAATATTGAAATTGGATGCAAGAAAATTCAAGTTCCATTGAATGCCATTAGTCGTGTGATTGGACGAGGTGGATCAAATATTAATGCCATTAGAGCTGCTACTGGTGCACATATTGAGGTTGAAAAGCAAGGAAAAACACAAGAAAAGCAAGGTGATCGTTCTATTACTATCAAAGGTGTTCCAGAGGCTACAAAACAAGCTCATAATTTGATATCTGCATTGGTCAAAGATCCAGATGCAGATATTCTTAGTATGCTCCCACGAAATAACTTCCAACCTGCAAGGTCATCATCTGGAACAAGTATTATGTCACCTTCTTCATTAGCCACTATCAACAATGGCACAAGCGTATGGGAGAAGAGCCTCAATACTATACCAACTGTGACAAATCCCGTCAAACCTGCATCGTATGCTACTCCTTTAAAACCAGCTGCATCTGTTAATTCTACAACTGTCACAACTACTACACCGAGTGGAAAATCGTCTACTTCTCCAACACAATTAACTAGCTTCAAAAATCAACGAACACCTGTCGCCAAGAATCTTTTCTCAACAAACTCTACAATTGTGCGTCCAACACCAACTTCATCAAGCTCAAAGATTCTCATGCAAGATGGTGCCAAGAAAGGAATTGTGAATGCTTCAAATGGATATTTACCAACCACTTCTAAAGTTATCAACGCCACCAGCTTTCCTTCGAATGATACTTTTGCTTCAAAATTGAATAGTTCGAATGAAATGCCTGGTGATACTGCTGCAATCAATCAATCACCATTAAAACTACAACCGAATGTTGAAGAGAATGCTTCAGTAGCTCCTTTCACAAAGCCTATGCATATGCCCGCAAATGACTCAAATATGAATTTGCCTCAAACTCACACAGCATCAGCAACATCAGCTGCTACTACTTTAACAAGATCGATTACACCAATAGGACCGCCAACGAGAGTCAATAATGCATCACCGCATACATCTCATATAGTAAACACGCTTGATTTAAGTACACCGTATAATAATCCAATTGCCTCTCATCAAGTCATACCTGATTTGACAACTCAAATTCAGTCAAAATTGAGTGAGTTGCATGTTAGTGCACAAGGTTTGGAATATTCACTATTTGATAATTGCAAGAATGCATGGACAACACAAGAGCAAACAATATCATTTAATGAATCATGTGCGCCTTTTATTGAGCCGCCTCCACCACCTGTTTTTGATGCATCGAAAGCTCCAGGTTATCGTGGTGCATGCATTAATTCTCCAGTAAGCTCAAAGACTTCTAGTAATTCAGCAACACCACCTTCAACGATTCTCGCTACACAAGCACCGACTGTTAATCCTGCATCTACAAATATCATCCCTCAATCAAATGCAAAACTTAATGAACTGAAACCAATTGGACAAGGAACGTCAAATCTAGGTCCTGTCTCACGTCCAAATATGAATCGTGGTATGGACTCGAGTCATTATAGTCGCTCGGGAGCAATTTTCGAAGGATATGAGAATCCAGAAGTATCATCTTCATATGGACCGATCAACTTTGCAAATCTAAATCATGTTTCAATATCTCGCTTAAATCCAAAAGCTTCAGCTTTTTCAACTTCAAATAGCGTTCATAATAATAAAATGAATTCGAATCAACAGTATGGATCCGTACCGAGTAATAATCTTAGCAGTAGTAATAATAATTATAATAGCAGCAACAGTAATAACAATAATAATAACTTTATGAAATCGCCGGGTGGAAATATATCTGGACAACAGCAGCAGCAGCAGCAACAACAAAATTTCCATCTTCGTAACTCAATCGGTCCATCCGCCGCATCCTCTTCGCGTTGGTTGGATTTTAATTCACAGCCTTTCAATGCGATGCAATCGATGGATTTCATGACCGCAGTATCATCTGCCTCGCCAACAATTTCACCCAATAATAACTCGCTTTTAAATGTAGCAACAAACATGATGGATGATTCAAGAAAAGCACCGAGACCAATTGGAACAGAACGACACAATTTCAAGTATAATTCCTATCAATTTCCACAACACGTTCCGAATAATAACGTTATAGATATGGAAAATGTTATGCAAAATCCATCCTGGCTCGATAAGCAGCATCAACAACAACAGCAATGGCAAGCACCATCAAATGTAGCTGTAATTCCGAGAAATACAAATCCATATGAAAACTCATCAGCTTCAGACTACAATATGATTCCCGATTTATTCCAAGTATGTAAAAGTGAATGACTTAATAATTTTCACAAACTCATAAATTTTTATGTTTTTTTTAGCCATATTCAATTGAACAACAGATGGGATATGCTCGAAATAACGGTCCGGCAACAGCACTCGCAAATAATCCGTATCATCCAAACATGTATATAAATGATTTATCCAATTTGACAGACTTGCAGCAATCACCATATGAAAAACAACAAGTAAGTAGAAAATGTCACTGAACTCTTTGAGTTATTTTTAACTTTCTGTATTTTTTAAATGTTTTAGCCTTGGACAGCAAAGTGGACGCATTAGGCTTCGATTTGAGAATAAAAACTATGAATTTCTTTGATTTGTACTACATACATTACACGATTATTATTATCTATGAAGAAGGGAAAAAGAAGGAAAGTATAGAGGAGAAAGAAAGGATGAAAATAATTGATTTTTTCTGTTTATTGAACTTATTACTAAATGACGGCAGATTATTGATTATTGATGACATTATTCTTAATGTTGCATCACAAAAGGCAAGAATAAACACTTTAAATAGCTTTGCAAATTACAAAAAAAAATTATTATGCATGATGATGGTAAAATAAAGTAAAAACATTGGAAAATATAGAAAAATGCCATTCGATACTTTATTTGTAGTCTCTTATTTCAGAAATGTGTATAAAGAAAAAATAAATTTGAAGAAAGTGTGGTGTTGGATTATGGTTACCATTAAACAATTCAAGGTTAGCAAATATCAATCATGAAAAAATTTCCAACAGATTGAATTAACACAAAAAAATCTCAAGTATGCGCTTCACACATGCTCATTTCCTATATTCACACCGTTGTCCATACATTCCAGAGTCATCATTCAATGTTTCATATAAAACATTCTTTGCGAAACATTCAACAATGTGTTAAAGTAACTTCCATACTAACAGTTTTTAACAACCGTTTGCTGATTGATGTTGTAAAATCGAGAGAGAGAAAAAAATAAACGCTAAGAGGTGAAAAAAATTATTAATGTTATTGAAATAGTTTTGTACAAAAAATATATGAAATTACTCAGCATTTGTTTGCAAAAACTAAATGAGTGCTTCAAGAGATAAATGTATATGCAAATAATTTAGATTAGTTTTGTGTGTTGCTTCTAGTTGATCGCTAATTTATTTCAAAGCACAAAAAAAAAAAGAAATAATTCCCATAAGAAAGTATCATTTAATGAAAATGTTTATTATTTAATTGTTGTGCAGAAAAGAGAAAGTTTATGTGCGTGAAGAAATAAAATGTGCGAGCATATTAGACAGCATCTTTTTTTGTGTGTGGTCGGCATTAATTTGTCAAAATATTGAGAAATAATAAAGAAGCAAAAATTTTGTTTGAAAGAATGTTAGCTTAATTCAAAGTAATTTTTCTTATGTGCGCGTTCATCAAGAGTGATTCACAGCAAAAAAGAAGCAATATAATACATTTGTTGTTTTTTCTTCTCATTTTAATTATATAGAGATAGAATAAAAGAAGGAAGTCAAAATGACGACGTTTGAGACGTTGGAAGCAAAGGTGAAAAAAAGAGAAAATACATAATAATAAACCAGCAAGTGGAAAATAAATTCATAAAATTTCGTACGTTTCTTTTTCAATAGATGGCTAGTATAGAACAATCACTCAGTTACTCTGTGTCCTCGAGTCGTCGGAAGGGATCATCGTCTATGAAAAATTACCCGACACATTCACTGACATCAAATTCACTGCAGAAGTACGTAGAATTGCGTTCAACAATTGATTGAAGAGTCATACCTTTATGTAGAACGATAAATTAAATTCAATTCATCCCTTATGATCGACCCTCTTGCATTATTTCCCCCTTATGTTATTCTTTTTTTATTTTTGTCTTCTGTATGTAGAATATCAATACAAAAAGGATCATTAGAGCGGTTGGATAGAAAGCAAGATTTAAAAAAGGTTTATGTGAACAATATTGAAAAAATAAGGAATGAAATTAAAAGCAAAAAGAACTCGATAACGAATTTAAAAAATGCTTTAAAGAAATTAACGACACACGACAGCAATGATGAAATGATTTCTGATATTGATTTGCGAATTCGTCAGGCTGAAATTGAATTTGCTCTCGGTAGGGAAGAAATAGAATTGATGGAACTTTTGTCTAAGCTTGAAGAAATTAAAAAAATTCAAATGAAACTTGAAAATGATGGTTTTGGACCTTTCGAATCGCTCTATTGGCAATTGTCGAAAGGTGAGCAATTTAAAATTTGTGCAGTACAAGCGTCATCTGGACGATGGAACGCAAGTGTGATGCCAGATAGAGAGGGTTTATATATTGACTGGGTCATGGATGGTGAAGACTTACAGCGTGGTGATTTAATTATTGAAATTAATGGAAAAATTATTAATGGACACGATAAGGATGAATTACAAAAATCTTGCTCAAATAATTCGAAATGTGAAATCGTTGTTTTACGCAGGAACAACGATTCGAAGAAAAATGTTAATCATATGCAAACGGAAAACTTGCTTAGACATAGAATTGCGTATTTAGAAGAACAAGTGAAAGAACTATCAAGTAGTCATAAAAATGAAACTCATATAACAAGCATTAGCATTCAATCACAACCATCAGACGATAATCGACCATTAATTTACCAACGAGGTTCCTATATAACAACAATACCTCAAACTCCTAATTCATCTTCTATTCAAAAATCATCGTCTACTACCAGTGTAAACATGCATAATTATCATAACAATCATCATCAAAATGACAACAACAATATTCCACTTACACCGTCTTCTTCAACTAAATCTATGAAATCCCTTTCAGCCTCTATGTCTCGTATATCTGTAAGTACAGACCCAAATTTACAAAAATATCGACGCGAACGAGAGAAACGTGACATTAAAGGTAGCGGTAGCGGCTCACAGAAAAGGTAGGTAGTCATTATTAATTTAGCATGTTTATTCACGTTTATTACCGCTTTTCCTTCTTTTATTATTAACAATTATATAGTGCGAAGCAGAATGAAAATATCTATGTAAGGCAAAAACATTCAAAATCATTAGGATACGATACGGACACTGCAGCTACCTATTATCAATCATCCGAGCCTATCTCGACTATTAAAATACGTCAGACACCGCCAACAAAGCCACAACGTCTATCACTTCAACGTACAAAAAGTTTACAAGAAGTAAGTGATAATGTCTTGACACCATTATCACTTGACAAGAAACGCGCATTAAAAAGAATTCACAAGTTTGAGCCAAAAATTTAATGATTTTAAATAAACTATGATATTTGCAAACAATGATTTTAACTTTGAGAGAAAAAAGACAATAAAAATTTTTATATTTATAAATTTTTATTTTATGATACTAAGAATTTCTAAGCTTTTTATTCTCTAATTCTTTAGTTTATTTTTCTAAGACAGCTCTCGCCTTGAACCATAATTGACCTCTACTGATTAACATATTACTTATGCTCTTTTTTCATGCCACTTGTTTCTAACGAAAAGTATGCGTCATTTTCTTAGGTCAAAATTCTCACAAAAACGTGATTTTACCATCAGATAAACCAAAGAGTTTATAGCGATTGTGAGAAAAAGGAGAAAAATTCTACGAATAGAATTTTCTATCGTAACAATGAATGACTGATGACAACAACAGTAAAAGCAAATTAAAAGCTGAAATATCCTTTTATTGTTCAAATGTTATAGACCTAAGTTAAAAGTGTATTCAACTTTGTGCAAGTACATGCTTAGAAACTATTTCATTTACATGAAATTTCTGTAATATTTATAACGTCTCGACTGTCAAAACTCTTCTTTTTCTTGTGTTGCTGCTGCTTATATTTAGCTTTATAGCTAGCATGGTAAACTTCTTGAAGCAAGCTTGCGTCAACTACAAACAGCAAATGATACAACTACATATATACATAACGCGCTAGGTGTCGAAGAAATGAAATCAAAGGAAAAGTAAATTGTATATTCTTAAATATTTTATTATATTTTTCTTTTGCATAGTCCACTAATGCGCTATTACAACTTCCACACTATGATGACCACATTTAGAGAATAAACATTGTTTAATGCGATGAAAAATTAATGTGTACTTGTACGAGTTGGCTTGGAAGTATATGTATAATGAATTTTCGTCCTTTTCTAACATTGTAATGACCATAATAACCGCGAGCACGGCACACAAAAAAATCCATAGGTCACTCAGTTCAGTTCTAAACGTTCAACCGAAAGGTATTAAAAAGTGAAAGTATCAATCGAAAAAAAGCTCACTACTCTATCACAATGCAACTTTCAACTATTACTAAAGGAGTTATAAAAATTTTATTATTTTGCTTCAATTTTCTATTTTTGGTGAGTAGCAAAAATAAAATGCAATAAAAATTTCGTGTGAAATTTTTGATAAAAAATACAGTGAAAGTAAATTTTTCTTCATAGTGCGGCAAGTAATTACTAATTTATTGATTAATTTACCCCATTTTTTTATTATATTCAATGAGGTATAAATGAGAGCATAGTGTGAAGCTTACAATTTTTTTGTGTGTCATAGAAATTTCTCATTCCCTTATGATTTTCTGAATTTTTTGTGTCAATAATAAGTAAACCACACAAAAAATGGGTTGCTTTCCATAGGGGAAAAATCACATACAATTTGATTGTGTGATGCATATAATGGATTTTTCTTTAAGAGCTGACCCAATTACATATAATTTGAATATAGCAATTTTCACTATCGACTACAGTGCATAAATATGTAGTTAAGAAAACGACGCTTGGGGAAATTCCGATGAATAAATAAAAAAATCATATCTTAGTCTTAAAGAAAAGAAGGAAAATGTTATATTAGGTCATTACGAATATGAAATTTCATTAAAGACTATAGCAACTAGTTACACAAACAATCTCAGCATAAAAGTTGTTCCAAGGATGAAATATCAAATGAGTTTTCGTGTGTATGTGATTTATTTAAATTGAACAAATGACAGCAGTTTGTTCAAGCATTAATTATGTGTCCCTTGATCACACTTTTGCTTAGTTTATCTTGATTAAATTATAAATAAATAACGCATACATACACATATGACACCTTTATTATTTTCAAATTTTAGGTTTCCGGTCTCGCTATCCTCATTGCAGGAATAGTTGTTTTGAATGATGTCACTGATTATAGTCATTTCCTTGAGGGTAGAATTACTGCTCCTCCAATTATGTTGATCATTGCTGGTCTTTTGATTTTCTTGATTGCATTCTTTGGTAATTTTGATTATATCAAAAAATTGTCTTCTTATTAAAACTGATATTATGAATTTTTGTAAAAATTAGGTTGTTATGGCGCTCTTAAGGAATCTCCAAAGCTTTTGATTGCGGTGAGTAAAAATTATTATTTAATGACCACATTCATTACTACTACCTACTACAAATGAAAATGACCCAAATCTTGATTTCTTGATTTTTTTATTCGCTATGAATTCATGTCACAATCTACTTTATTCTATTCTTGAATTGTTTTTTCACATAATTATTTTTGTATGAAGAGAAAAAAAAAAAGTTCTATTCACGTGAGCTTAAATTTAGATTTAGCACATTTTATTGAAGAGTATGACATGAAGGTCATTTTTTTGCATATCGTAAATTAATAAAAATTTTATTTAGAAAATGATGCTATCTTATCAGTTTTTATTATATTTTTTTATTATAGTTATTATTATAGATTATGTACTAATCAAAAGAATTGAAAATAATAAATATTAAATTCTTATTCTGCTTATCATAAACGGAGGAAAAAGTTTATGCCAATAAAGCATTGTTATGAGTCTTAAAAAGAAAATTTTATAAGACTCATAAAACTTACTGCTAAAAAACATTATACGAGGGGCTGGACACTGAGGCAAATGAAATTTAAAACTTTTGCCATTTTTGCCAAATTTGCCGTTTTCAACACAACAAAATGTGTTTTGTGGCAAATGTTGCGTTGTATCAATTTTTAAATTTCTAATAAAATAGAAAATACACAATAATTCACATTTAAAATGATCAAACAACATTCTAAGAGATGTTTATTATTGATTCTACTACTTTCAATACAGTTTTATTAAAATTTAAGTAAAATTTTTGTTCATAACTATTTTGTTTACATTTCATGTGACAAAAAAAAATTTGCCAAAATTTGCCGTTTCTTTCCGTTTGCCTCATGTCCAGCCCCTCGCATTTATAATTGTTATAAAATTGTTATAACTGTCATTAAACTTTTTATGACAGTTATAACAATTTTCTTTTTAAGTCTCATTTTTAAGACAATTGGCATAAACTTTTTGCCGGTTAAAAAAATTTTTCTTCGTGTATTTTGGCTAAATGAAACCTAAAATATTTTAAATTTTTACTATTCTGAATAATTTAAAAGTTTAAATGCCTTCTGCACATTTTACAATTCTTAAAATCATTTTATAGTTTGCAGTCTTACTTGGAATCATCTTCATAATTGAAATTGCTGTCGGAATTGCTGCAATAACCTTCAAGAATGATCTCAGAGGAATACTCAATACTCAATTATCTGACTCAATTCGTCGTCAGAATAAGGTAAATGAAAAATAAACAGTCCTTGAATGCCTAGTTATTGATTAGCATATTTTAATTATTAGGAAGATATGATGGCGTGGAATTTAGTTCAAAGGAGACTTGAATGTTGTGGTATTTCAGGACCGAGAGATTGGTTTGAAATAAATAATGGAACAGCATCTGGTAAAATATTCAACAAAAATTCCTTGATGAGCCATAAAAATTTAAATTGTCTTTTCTTAAATAGGAATTCCATCAAGCTGCTGTCGTCCTCAATATATTGATCGCGAAACTCAAAACTGTCTCAATGCAGCACCTCTGTTCATGTAAGCAATTAACTAATGCCTTTTGAATTAAATTCATTCAAATATACAATCTGCACAAAAGGTGTTCATTCAAAGTCATTAATTTCATTATAAAATGTATTGTAAATGTATTCAAACAGTGGGATAAGAAAATGACATAATTTTTTCAATACCTGCAATTACAGAAAGAGACGCTTAAATTTCTTTATTTGGATAGATAAATTTGTAACTATTGAAAATATTTGTAGTGTCAATTTGTTTTAATTAAAGTAAAACTAAATCATTTATAAGAGTCTACGCCTAAATAAAAAAAAACTAATGTTAAATCTCATGCATTACATCACAAATCTGCCTCTTCATGTCATTCAACTAATCTTTTTTTCTTTCTCTACATTTTTACATATTTTTTACTAGGGATCGTGTATACAGAGTAAGTTACGATCAATGTATAAAAATAACTTTTACTATATTATGTGTATGATAATTATAGGAAGGATGCGTTAATTCTATACATGACAGAGTTTCTTCAAATGCTTCTATCTTGATTGGAGTTGGTATTGGCATTGCATTTATTCAGCTCATGGGTAATAAAAAATTCAATAATTAAAAAAAGATCAAATAATAAAAGTTGAATTTATAGGAATTTTCCTAGCATGCTGGCTTGCAGCTGTCATAAAGAAGGAAACTGAAGCATAAAAAGTTACCATTTAGTATTGCTAACTTGTCTTTAAAATAAAGAACAATTTTTATCCACAAATTATGTCAGAGAATAAAAAAGAAATAAAGAATTGTTTATTTGGTGTTAAGAAATCCAACGGATAAAATTTAGTCTTATAATTGACTTTCATAAATTTAGTTTCAGGTTTCGCCTCTAGATTGTGTTTTGTCGAATTTTTTTAGAAAAAATAAAGAGAATTATTTTGGAGTATATTAATTCAAACAATAACAAATTCAGGAAAAAAATATAATTGCTACTCAAAAATAATGATGTAATTTGATGGAAACATCATTTCATAAACTAAAATGCCGAAAGAAGGTAAGAAAGAGTGTAAAATGTTGTCCCATTGCAAAGCAGTTTGAATCATTGAGAGAGAAAAAAAAATTATCATAAAAAAGTCGACAGTGTCATTACAATCTCATCTCTTTATAATATAAAAAACGTAGCAATTGTGAGTGAATCTTTTTCACAATACTTTTGAACTTTCGAGAGTGTAAATTGCATTAAATGAAACTCGCTAGAGTCCTTTTTATTGAAAAAAAATTTATTATTGAGATGGGGGAAAAATGAGGTGTGTTTATTGGCTGGGAGTGCGAACAGGTCAACTTGAGACATTTCTATAATTTTATTATCAATCTAATTATTTCAATTTAATGAAAAAAATTATTAAAATAATTTCATGTAATAAAATAAATTATTTAATGGCGATATTAGAAAAATTCTTACTAAAATCTCCATTTCTAACTTCCTTATAGATTTGTGAATTTTATTAATACGCCAACGAGACGCAAAAAAAGTTGAGAAAAAGCACTGAAAAAAAGTTTAAAAAGATATTTAAAAGCGAGTGAAAAAAATCTTCACATATAGTGAAAGTGGGCTGGTTTCGTACGAAAGTGCACCCACAATATAATGAATATAAACACAACATTACAAACAAGTCATCATCATCATCACCATCATCATCAGCAACATCATCAAACCTCTCCTAATACCAATTCATTATCTAATCAACAACAATATCATACTAACTCTTCTGTAATAATACATCAAGGTCAACAACATCAACAGAAGGCTGTTGTCAATCATAATCCGAGTGTAGAGCGCTTCCAAGCACTTGATGATCCATGGTTAAAACAAAATACTACTACTGCTCAACAAGGACCAACTCCTCCACTTAGACAACATAAACGACTTGGTCCAAGCACAAGTCATCATTCATCAACAACATCGTCTGCCACTATTGCTGCTGCAGCAACTACTTCTTCCATATCGCAAATTAAAAAACCAATTACATTGGCCAATAGCACTTATAATCAACCTGTTTATTTGTCAACACAAACACAAACAACACCTGGATTACAAGCGCCTCAAAATTTATTGACTTCACAAATATCGCCCAAATCGCCAATTCAAAATTTTCCAGGCAGTGGCGGTAGTGCCATAACGCACAATATGATGTCCTCATCATCCTTGAGTAATAGTGGCAATTCAAAGTCACAACATTTGCATAGTGGTGCATTAAGCAATAATAATAACAACAATAGCATTTATGATGACTTAAATCTTAATACAAATGGACCGATATCGCATACAACATCGACACATCAAAGAAAACTCGAAATGAAATTAAATTCCACACCGTAAGTTTGAAAATATTTTTAATTTTTCTTATTGGATTTTTGTCTTATTAAAAATTTATTTATTTTTACAGATGGTTCTATGGTAAAATTACAAGAGATGAAGCTGAACGTTTATTACATCCGCGTGAAGAAGGATTATTTTTAGTTAGAGAATCAACAAATTATCCGGGCGATTACACGCTATGTGTTTGTTTCCAGGAGAAAGTAGAACATTATCGTGTCAAATATCTAGACAAGAAGCTTACAATTGATGATGAAGAGTACTTTGATGATCTAAGTCAACTTGTTGCCCATTATGAAGAAGATGCCGATGGATTATGTACACAGCTCAAAAAGCCTTTGGAGAAAAATTTAAATCATCATCATAATCAGGGGCTATCATGCATGAAATCTACAGATTTTATTGAGCAAGGTTGGGTAATTCCAGAACAAGATTTGCATCTGAAAGAGAGCATTGGAAAAGGTGAATTTGGTGATGTAATGCTAGGGTACTTAAAAGGCGAGAAAGTTGCCGTTAAAATGCTTAAAGATTCAACAGCAGCAGCACAGAAATTTTTAGCAGAAGCATCTGTAATGACGTAAGTAGTTTTTGCCTCTTTGAAATTTAAATTAATGCACATAATTAACACGCTTCAATGTAAATAATTTACGCCTTTTGTTCTTTCTTACACAGAACATTAGAGCACGAGAATCTTGTGAAATTCATTGGAATAGTCTTCAATAAACAACATCTTTATCTTGTCACTGAATATATGAGTAAAGGATCATTAGTCGATTATTTAAGATCACGAGGTCGTCAACACATTACCAGAAAGGATCAAATCAATTTTGCAAGGTAAAATTTCAATTTTTTCCCCAATTATGGCTTCAATTAAAATAAAATTGATTTATTTTTATACAGTGACACATGTTCTGGTATGGAATATTTAGAAGCAAAGAAAGTTGTGCATCGTGACTTAGCTGCAAGGTAAATACTAGTAGTAGTTATATATTGAATCCCTATAAAGAAATATTTAGCAAGCGTATAAAGTGGTTTTTTTATGAAACATTCCATATGGAAGTAATAAGTATTTCATATGTGTGTTTGTATTATTATAATACGCATGACTCATCCATTGTCATGATACATTATGAGTGACTAACTAATGAACTTCACAATCGTTTTTTTTATTATGATTTCAGAAATGTACTTATTTCCGAAGAGTGTGTGGCAAAAGTGGCTGATTTTGGTTTAGCGCGTGAGGAGTGTATGAACAGCAATGATATAGGAAAACTTCCAATCAAATGGTCAGCACCAGAAGCTCTTAAAAGTGGCGTAAGTGTTGAAATTTTCAATGATAATTTTACACCTTAAATTTCAAATTCTTTTTTGTAGCAATTTTCAAACAAGTCAGACATTTGGAGTTTTGGAATTCTATTATGGGAAATTTATTCTTTCGGACGTGTTCCTTATCCTCGTATTCCACTTGCAGATGTTACAAAACATGTTGAGGCCGGTTATAAAATGGAAGCACCTGAAGGTTGTCCCACAGAAATCTACGATATGATGAAAGAATGCTGGGACCTTAATCCAAAAAATCGTCCAACATTTAGAGACCTTGCGATAAGATTAAAACATTTAAAAACGATAACTACATAAAATTACACTAATTAGATGTGTATTATACATAATTATTTAACCTTAGTGTCGAAGTGAGAGTCAACTCTTACTTTTGAAAAAAGAGAAACGAGATTCAATTCCTTTTTTATTTGTTTTTTGAGTAAGTAAATCTCATAAATGTAATTTTTTGATTTTAAAATTAATTTATTTTGTTATTATAAAAAGTGCAATGAAAACTATCTATCTAAAATTGAAAAAAAAAATAATTAGTGTGAGAGATCAAAAATGAAATATTAGTGAACAAGATATAAAAAATTTTTCTTGTTATTTAGACATTTTTTTGATCAAAAAAGAGAGAATAGATGAAAAATTCTTTTTATACTTATGAAACTGGCGATGAATTGAAAATAGAAAAAAAATATCGTCAGTAAAACTTACATGGATCACGGTGTCTCCTTAATCAACTACAATATATATTTTTTATTAAATCTGATTTTTTGACAAATTTGTTGAGTGTAACAGGACATACATAATATTCATTTTATCTACATACATAAAAAGTGAAAGGAAAAACAAAAAAAAAAGATTTAACAAACTATCATCATCGTCAAAAATTGTTCGTTTTTGTAGGGAAAATTTTATTGCCACACCAAAAAGTCACCTATACTTGACTATCTACATAATATACTAATCAATAAGTATAGTTCTATTAATCGGTATAAAAGCGAAAAAAAGAGAAATTGAAAATTGCAAATTCACATTCATTCATTTGTAAAATAAAAAAGCAAAAACAATAAATTAAAATAAAACTGTAAGTTAATTAACATTTTATTGATGCACTTCATGTGTCTGTACTTATTATCCAAAAGAAATTTTTTTTATCATTTTTTCAAATTCTTTCGATTCAACATACTGTCAGTCTCTTCAGTTTGATTTTGTGTATAATAGTGAACTACGTCATTTGACGGATCGTCCCAAGGTTGTCTCTTTCCTTGTCCAAAGATATTGTAAAATGTTGCGCATATCGCATAAACTGTTGTCGCAATTAAGAACACAATCTAAAAATAGAAAGAAGAAATTTATATGCAAATAAAATTGTATTCATTTTATCACACTTACTCTCCACTTGACAATCGAGATTTCATTATTGATTATATATCCTGCAGTAATTGGAGCAAGAAGACCTGCCAAATTTGCGGATGCATTTGTCAAGCTCATTAAAATTCCCGCATAGCGTGGTGAAATATCCAAATGATTAATCTATAAAAATAAAACAAAAAGATATTAATGAATTGAAATTTGAAAAACAAAAGAAATTTAATTTTATAAAACTTACTTTGAAACCACTATAAATTGCACCATTCAAACTCATTCCAATAGTGAGAAGAACAACTGTAAGAACCTGTCATTGCATTCAATAAGTTATAAGAAATTTTTTTATATCGTTTTTTACTTACTCTATTACAGCCTGAATAGCTAACAAACTGTATGCGATATGAATGAAAGAAGAAGAAATAAAAAACATTTGTCAATAAATAATTTAAAAATAGTAAAAAACTTTTTTTATCATTAATACTCACAGCTAAGCAGATGGCTGGTCCATATTGACCAATAGAGTTGAGAATCTTTCGAGTTGTAGTAATAGTAAAAGTTTTAGTGGAGATGAACCAGTCAGCCATCATAGATAAAAGAAGTGAAAAGATCCACATACCGAGATAAGGTACTGAACTCAAAATGCCATTCTATTTATAATATTAAGAAAAACAAATAAGTTTCACACAATATAATTTTTTTCCTTTTTTTTCTTACCGCTTTGATTGAGAATTTCAAAATTTCATTCATATAAGTAGGTAGTTCTGAATAAAATTTAAATAATTAGTAAATGCAATAAAGATTAAATTTATTTTATATTCACCTGTCATTAAGAATTCGTAACCATAATTCTGAGCCATGTGAGCAAACAAAATAGCGTAGAAAGGCATTGATGTGACAACAGATTTCCATGGTATTTTTGGCGATCTATCTTGATAGCCAGTACCCCAAATTGCCTCAGATATAAATTTTTTTTCACGCTCATCAATTTTTGGATTTGACTGTGGATCTTCATAAACTGTCCATAAGAAAATTAAACTCCAAACTGTGCCAATTGCTCCAAAGACATAAAAAATTGAAGGCCATGAATATTCTGCTAAAAGTCCAGATAATGGCATCGATACAATCGTTCCAAACTGTGCACCAGCATAAACAATAGCTCCCAACCGACTTCGTTCTATAGAAGAAAATTAATTTAAGTGAATAATTTATTGTCATTGAAATTGTTTTTTGTCAATTACCATTTGGAGGAATCCACTTTGCTAAAAGTGCGTGTGTGCATGGAACCTATTCAAAAATTTTTTGTTCATTAATAATATTTAATGATATTTTGTAGTTTGAGTTATTTTAATGACATTAAAGTATTTTTGAACTTACAATTGGTCCTTCACCTGTAATATAGAAAAGAAATTACTTTAATTTTTCATTTATTACATTAAAATTAATTTTTTATTACCTAATCCTTGAATGAATCTTACAAGAATCAACCATCCAACACCCATCTGTATAGAATAGAAATTATCATTTAAAAAAATGACAAAAATAATAAAATTATTTTACATACATTTGCAGAAACAGGAACAAAAAACCCAAATATTGAATTAATCATCATACCCCAACCCAAAAAGCCCAATGAACCATATTTCTTTGCTAAAATTCCAAATGGAATCTGAAAACAAATAAGAATTGCTTTTTTAGATTTCGGTAAATAAGGAAAGATGTGATAATTAAATTTTTATGAGTAAAGATGTGAGTTTTACATGATGTTGTTGATGTGTGTAGTAATTAAATAAAATAAAAACGCGATAGCGAATCACGTTTTCATCATGTCTTTTCTCAGTCCCGTGAAACGACTGAGAATGCTTATCGAGCACAATTAATTATTGATAAGATTAGACATGATAAACAAAACGATGAATTTGCTTATAGGTGAATTATTTATGACATGTAAAAATAATTTAAGTCAATATTGCATTCTTTTATACCTGCGTGATGACATAACCGATGAAAAATGATGCGAGAATTAGACCTTGTGTCTCTGTCGTCCAATTGAATTCTCCATCTTTATGATATTCTGTATAATTACCATAATCATTTTCTGGACATTCATTGGTTTCTTGTTTATAATTTTCATGGATGGAAGTGTGATTTACCATAGCTACGATAGCGACCGACATATTCTGTATTGGATAATATCCAAAAAAATTATTCCAAAAATTTTCCTCGTGGGAATTATTTTTATATTTTTTTTACCGTTCGCATGATATAGGCATTTCCCATTCCCAAGAATAGCATGAAAGTAACATAGTGCCGCGTACCCAATCCATATGCTAGAATTGAAAAGTAATAAAAACATCATAAGATTGACATGTGAACTAAAATAAGACTGAAAAAAGTGGCGGGTAGATTAAGTAGACTTTTTGAAGCTCAGTACTAATTACTTTATGTGATGATTGATTGGGTTTTAATTGAGTTTTTACTCTTTATTTCAATTTCATGAAATGTTTTATGTCATGTGCGTAAGAAAAACTAAAAATAACTGCACGAGATAATTCTAAGAAGATGTTCTGAGAAAATTCTATTTCTGTCAATATGCCACGATCGTGCCAAAAAATTTCTCTCTCGCTCTCTTATTTTCTGCGAAGTTTCTCGTGATCACACTCCTACTAAATGTGCTATCCTCGAAATGTAATAAAATTTCAAAGTCAAGTGCAAGTCATTCATAAAACACAGAACGATATGTGTGTGTGTGTGTTTGTTTTAAATAAATTCAATTCAATTTGTATTCTATAAATTCTTAATCTCTAAAATTACTTTGTAAATAATCTGTTTATTGTTAATACTAACAATCTTGTGCTTTCATGCATGAAAATTAATTTAACATTTTTTTATATTTAGCTGACAAAAGTCATTATAGTGCAATTGTACAATGTAAACAATACTTCGTATATACGATTTGAATCTAAGCTAAGTTTGTAAACAAATTTGCAATATTTTAGATTATTCTACATTTTATTTAACGTTTGTTTATTATATTTATACATTCGTTTTTATCAATTTTTTATGCTGTGAAAATGGCACAGACGTTATCTCTAAACGATCATGACCTTCGTCATTATGACGATTTTGTAATGAAATATTTTTAGCGCAATGATGCCTTACACGTAAAGTAAGTGAGTGAAGGACTATTGCAGCCTTATCACACTTCACTTAGTGTGATCGTGTTTGGAATTAAAGTGTACCGTAAAAGGAAATATATAAAACCAGAAATTAATCAGTATATGTGCCATCATACTCGATTAGAGCGAATTTTTGGCGCAACAGATCAGTCTTTTAACAATTTTACATCGTAAAAAGTTATCATATTTTTAATAATAAATGTTTAATCAGTAGAAGTTTATTAAGAGTTTTTTTAAAAAGAATATAATGATTAATAATTCTTGATTAAAATGTTGTGCATTCTAATATAACGGTTAGTGTGATTTCAAAATGTTGTTTTTCTAAACGCACTCTCGAAAAGTTGCGTATGTTCAGAAAATTTTGTTATGAAGAATATTTTCATAAATTGTCAATCACAAAAGTAATTTAACTCAATATAAAGAAGTGCCTGCATATTAGGGCAATGAAATTGATCATTTAAAACAACCCCGAAGTTTCTAGCTATTATAGTTTAAGAAATCTCAGCGCCTAGCCGAACAGCCGAACAGCCGAACAGCCAGCCAGCCAGCCATAGTGAATATAATAGCGTATTTTTTTCCAAAAATTCGCTAAAAACAACTGTCATTTTCAGTGTGAGCGCGCGAGATTATTGAACTGAATGAAAAAAAGAGTGCTGATAAAAAATGTAGAATAATGATGGCAGTTTTAAAGTTCAAAAAACACGTGCTTTTAATTTATGAGCTTTTACTGTGCCATCAAAAAAGATGATTTTAATGATTCTCAAGGGTAAAAATCAGCAGACTATGAAAAGAAAATTATGAGAGTTTTTCTGGTGGTTTATAAATTACAAATTGAGTACAATCATTAGCAATTTCAATTGATCATGAATTAAAATGAAATTAGGTATATTGTTGATTATAAATTACATAATTCTTTGATAATTTGTCAAGTCTACTCAAGCGTAATCTTCTATCGCTCGATTTTCACGTTTATTTCTTCATTGAAACACCGGTTGATCGTAAATTTCCTCTATATTTAATTCATTAAATTCCTTTGCTAATCACAAAGTAGAGGCTAATGTCTCAAAAATTTATACACTTGAAAAAAGTCATAAAATACCAGAAATTTTATACTGTTATATATAGTCATTTCCTATTTAATCACCTCAATATTCTCTTATCGATATACTCAATGTCTTTAGAAATTTGATAAGTTCTCATCAAAAAAAAAATTTTGTCCTCCGATATTTTTAAACTATATAAAAAACTTGAGAGTAGTGATATGGCGTCACATAGTAATCGGCAATATTGACAGACAATAGTTGTTCTTCTCTTTTCATCAAATTTATTTGCACTTGAGTGTGTGATGATATATCAATAAATAAAACGTGTACTGTGTGCTTCTCGCGAGAAATATTTCAAGATGAACAAACAGCTTTTTTTAAAAAAAGACGACAAGTAAAAGCAAATAAAAAAACCAAAAAGACTTACATTTTTTATTGACAGTAGCAGCTTCGTTATCAAATTCTAATTGACCATTTCTATTATCACCATTTCGTGACGATACCATTTTTTTAAAGAAAAAATTTCTATCTACCGCCTTACAAACTGTTCACTTGATAAAAATTCTTTTTTATGTGTAATAACTTTCACACACGAAGAAAGTCTGTTTACGTCTAGCTGCGTGTTGAAAACGTTTTTCACATGACTCTCGATAGATCACAGAATTGTCAAATGAGACGTAATATTATCACAGTTTCACTTCTCTTTCAACTTTTTTTTGATTTCGCGAAAACGTGTCTTTCTTTATCCTAGAAGAAACTGCCTCTTTCTCTTAATATTTTGAATTTTATCTTCACCACCAGCTCAGGCCGCACGTTTACAGATAGCAGAAGATTTTTTTTTTTGTTTTTCTTCACGAGAGAAAATAAAATTTGTCTATTTTTAACAATAAATGCGAACAATTTAACTAACGATAATAAAAAGTGATACTTGTCGCACAAGACTCAAAGACAGTGAGCAGCACGAGTTCAAAATAGAAGGAAAACTTTTGATGAACTTTTCTTTTCTCCTTCTCTCACGTACACTTTAGTTTAAGACACAAATCAGTTCTCTTCGGTTCTCTTTTTTTATTTACTAACTTTTTAATACGAAAATCTATAAAAATCTTTTATTGGTAGAAGTGATAAGATAATTTTTTTGTATCAATCGAGAACACATGTTTTGTAGAAATACATTGTAGAATTTAAACTCATCGATCTTACTAAATGCAAACTAATAATTTAATTTTCACTATTCAATTTTTTACTCTTCACTATCAACTAAAAATTTTTAATTCTTTTTTTAAAAATTTTTTAAGAGACTGATGTGTGTCGCTTTCGAATTTTAACAGTGATCTGAATTTAATTTTTAAGTGAATCACAATCACACGCTTCTACATACTACACTTGTAGAACACTCTTTAGAAAAAACTCGCGCTCTCTCGCACTCTCGGAAAATTTTCGTTTTCAGGGCTGACTGAGATATTTTTAATTTTGTTTTTAACTTTTGTCGTTCCATGCTTGCGCTCTGTGTGGTTACGTGAGAAATTCTCTCATAATATGTGAAGAAATGGACAATTGTGTGTCCAGAGAAAATTTATTCTTGTGGTTTACTCACTTGCTCGCACAGGTGTGAATGAAAGAACCAGAACTTTTTATTGAAAAAATACAAAATATTACAAACTTGTTGCAAATGCGTAATAAAATTATCAAATGTGATTGTAATAGTGAATTTAAATAATTTAATTTAATTTCATGATTTTTAAATAAAAATGCTTAATCAAATAGTCTCATTTTTGATAAGAGTTTAATCAAATTCTCCAGAAAAAACAGATGTTTTAAAAAAATTTGTTTGAAAATTATCAGACATTTATTGACTTTTCCATACCCAGACACTCTTTTTAACTCAAACCAATACGTTCACGTGTTCTATTTTTACAAAATATTCTCTCACTCGTTAATATACAAAAAAAAAGAGAGAAGAAGATCCTCATGAATCTAAAACAAATAACTTTAAACTATAAAAACACGCTGTTTATGCATTTTTATTTAATTATTCATACTTCTACGATTTATTTATGAATGAAGGAGAAGAGTAAAGAAAATGATGGAAAATTGTCTCCTACTAATGTTTGCTTACAAGGAAATAATTTTTTTATAATAAGTCTGAACATCTTGGATTAATTCCAATGGATTTCAATATTTATAAGTAGTTTATACCAAGGAAAAAAGTTTTCTTCCTTAGTCTTATCTAAATAATAAATGGGAAAGTTACAACATATTTAAACACATCATAAAACATTAAAAATTTAAATTACTTCCATAATGTTTTAACAATGCATTCAATGTTTTATGTTTTGTTGCTTACTTAATGTTTTAATGTTTCAGTGCTGAGCACTAAATGTTTAGTGCTTTAGTGCTCAGCACTTATTGACTACGTATTTTGATGCTCGATACAAATTTTTGGTTCTGAGTATTGCAAAACAAGTCTTTTGTGCTAGTAAAATAATATTTTCATTTAAATCAGGTTTAATATTTGTTTTATTATGATAATAGTTTTTAAAATAAACATTTGTATTTAAGGTTGAAGCTTTTTATTTTTTCTGTCTGGACGACAAAAGAGAAAATCTTTTTATTTTTATTTAGCTTTTTTTAAATTATAGGAAATTGTTATGTAAATATCTTTTAAGTTTCATAGTGCTTAACACATATTTTTAGTGTAGAGTTTTCACCATTAAAATGCTCATGCTTTGCTATATTGAATACTAACTCATTGATTTTCATTCTTATTAGCTCTTATTAGCTAACTTTAAATTGTTTATTTTGTTTAATGTGAAAATTAGCATCAAAAACTTGTTAAAATATCGATCTTTGAGAAACATCAAATTTGAATTTTAAAAAATAAGAAAATCTAAAAGCAAATAAAAATACAAATTGACATTTATAGTAAATTGATTGATTGAATGAATGTTTTCACATGTCAGTGATGAGTAATATGACTTATCTAGAAATTCTGACATTTACAGCATTTCTTGTAGTTTTTATGGTTGTAGGTGTTTTTGTTGATAAAACGTGCTACAAATGACGCACCGTATAACAGATAACTTATTTGCTTTATTATTAATTAATTTATTTTCCTATAATGGGGCATTCTCACTTTGCACGCCAATAAAAATAAAGTATTCATATGCTAATAAGGATGATGAAATGTTATTGAATTTATTTGTAGTAAATTGAAAAGTTTTAATAAATTATTTGATTTTCGATAGAAAAATTTAAATTGATGCAATACATGATTTGATCACAATTCTGTACTGAAATTTTAAGAATTTATATTTTAAGAAAAACGTGAAAAATGAATCATTTGTTAAAGTTTAAAGAGCAATAAAAAATTAGATAAGAATTTTATCAAACAATTGTCACTAAATGAACAAGCCTCTTTTTACACTGCGTACAAAATTTCAAACGTCCTCTGACTCATTTTTTTAAGATTTTTAGGTAGATAAATCATTTTCTATTTGAACATTTCATTGCTTAATCATATCAGATTTATTAATTGAAAACAAGAAATATTTTAAATTTAAAAAATTGAGAAAGTTAATCTTATTTCACAATAACAACCTACCTTTCTCTTTATTCAAAATGATTTCATTGTATTCGTTATGTTGCAAGCTAGCTGAAAAGTTTGTTCACTCCTATCATATATCACCGATGAAATACCGCTTTAAAATTGTTTTTAATTGTTTGTCACTGAATTGCCGAAATTCTTTGTTTCATGTATCTTTCTTATCATAACACAAATAACAGATGAACACATTTAGTCATGACAAATTGCATATCAGAATTTTGATTTCATACAAAGTGAAGTAAGTAATAAACTTTATTTTGTCTCCTACAATGTTTTTTGCTAAGAATGAAAAAAATTTTTTAAAAACCCTGAAATGTATGCAAAACGCTAAACACTCTACTAATGAAGGTGCGCCATGCGATTTAAAAAAAGGGAGTAGTGTAAGCTGAAAATAGAAATTTTTTCGCTCCTAAATTGAGTGTGTAAGCGAGAAATTTAAATATTTTGTTTTTTTTTTGTTGAAAAAAGAGAATAAGTGAAAATTTGATTGTAAAACCTTAGTTAACTCATAATGTCTTATGCCTAACAAACTTTTATTTCATTCAAAAGTTTTTATAAAAATTCGTGGTTTTGTGTGTGCAAATTAACTTTCTTTCACAATCATGCCAAAAAAAGAGTTATTTTTGGGTATTATATTTATGACTTATTAAAATATTTTTTTTAAACATTTCTTCATTGCGTTTTAATGGCATACAATTTCGTGCTCTCTCTCTAATTGATGGTACAGTGCGTTTTATTGGCAATTAAAACAACAATAAAAAATTGCTTTGCAATGTATGTTAATTCAATAAGTTTTTTCAAAATAAAAAATAATAATAAAATTAATTAAGAAAAAAAATGATATTCTAGACATTTTCTGCATATTCTCGATAACAATCTTTCTACGAGAGAAAAATTTGCATTCAACATCGTATGTGATGTTTACATATATCATAAGATATATGTGTTTAAGGCAATAAAATGAATTTCATGAGAAGATTCCATTTGACAAAAAAATATGTTCTTAATGATTTGCGTTTTTTGATTTTTTCTTTTTAAATGACGAGTGTCGATGAAGACTGGCGTTACGATTGACAAGAATTAGAATTTCTTTTTTCATATAAAAAAATTTATTCTTCTTCCTCTCCTTCTTCACTACCAGTTAACATAGTGATTAATGCTGCAGTATCAATCATACCCTTATCATCAATAACCATCTGGTCATAAGCGTCATCGACCTCATCTTCTGTGAATTTGTCACCCCATTTGGTCAATGCGACTCTCAATT
The DNA here is from genome assembly GCA_018290095.1 of Polypedilum vanderplanki. NCBI lineage: Eukaryota > Metazoa > Arthropoda > Insecta > Diptera > Chironomidae > Polypedilum > Polypedilum vanderplanki. The sequence goes on along the minus strand of CM031381.1, from coordinate 5,397,676 downwards.
TTTCGCTATCAATTTTGCCGTTGTTATCGAATGACTTCATGGCAGCAATGACAGTTTCATCATCATCTGTTGCACCACCGCCTGACATACGTTCGGCGAAGAGTGTCAACAACTGTGTGAAGTTAAGTGGGCCTTGTGCTTCACCCAACATCTCGTCTAATTCCTTGTCTGAACAGAGTTTACCTAATGCATCGAATGTCGAACGAAGATCAGCTTTGCCAATGACACCATCTTTGTCATTATCCATAAGTGCGAAGGCTTCCTCTGTTGAAATTAATAAAAATTATTTAAATTAATTTTCAATGAGTCATAGGAATAAATATATGTGACTTACTGAATTCAGCAATTTGCTTCTGTGAGAACAAGACGAAAACTGAGGATGGGGCTTTCTTGGCTCTTCGTGAGCCTGAACCACGAGTTGATCCTCTCTGTGAGTCTGAAGCAGGTGTTGCAGCAGATGCTGGAGTTTCAGCTGCGGTTTCAGCTGCAGACTCAGCGGCTGAGCCTTCTTCTTTGGCCTTCTTCTTTTTTACCTTCTTCTCCTTATCAGCCTAAATTTTTTTTTATTTTCATAAAAAGGAGAAAAATGAAAATTATTAAATATTTTGACATTTTAGACTTGGCTGGATGAGTGGCGCTTGCGGTTGGAAAATTATTAAAAACATTATCGCGACTCTTGACACATTTCGGTGTCATCATTGGAAAAAGAAAAATATTTTTTCACCTTCCCCTGTGATTTTTAACATGATGAGCGTGCCGCCTTCGATTTACGCAATCTACAGTTGATTTGAAAAGTGAAATATTTTTTTTTCTTTGCTCGCAAAGCACTATAAATAGATCTATGCGCGTGTTGGTCGAACGATCATTGAGTGAAAAAATACGAAAAGAATTTTCAGTTTAATTTTTTTTTCTTTTCGCTCTGTGAATTTTCATTTATATAACAATAATATTTCGATGTTTTGTATAGCATATTCATATATGAATGTAGGATGAAGGTTTTAAATCTATTTTTAGACATTTTTAGTCCACCTCATGATGAAAAAAAAATTATTTTTTCCTTCTTTTTCTCATTGCTCTTTTTTGGATTTGCTTCATGACCAAGTTTTTAAATAAGATAAAATGAGGTGTAAGGTAAAAAATATATCATTAAAAGCATGTTTCAAAAGATATTTTGCTCCTCTATCTTAATTTCATAGGAAGATAATTAACTTGCGAGCAGTTGCGGTGTGAAAGATTTTTCTATCGCGTAAAGATTCGTGATTTAGATGTTTTTCAATTACGAAACAAGCTTCGCTGCATTCTTGATTGATGTGAAAATCATTTTAATCACTTAATTTGTCACACATTTAACCTTTCTTGGTCAAATAAGATTAAACATTTCCATTTTTCATTTCTTCCAGTAAGAATGATTTATTTTAATATGAATGAACTTTGACTTCTTTTAATTGAACTATTCATAATGTTTAGTCTTCATTTAAAATCAATCTGAATTTTTTCATTTTCAGTCTTTTGATTATAAAATTTAATTTTTATATTTTACATCACCATCACTTTCTTTAAAAATTCACAGTTTTTAAATTTATTTTTCCATTTTTATTCACTTATTTTTCATTTTAATTTTCCAACTTCAAAGCATTTTTTAAAAGAAAGATCATCCTTTGAACAGCATCGAAGATGAATATTTTATTCACTTACCATTATTATTTCTTTATTTTCCGACTTGTTTTCACAAAGGCCCCAGAACAACTGAAATCAGATTTGAGTCGATAGTATTCAAGTCTACTAGCGAATTTTCCACATTGGTATATGTACTCCTTTTTTAGTAGGCTCACGCTATATATAACCATCGTATTTCTATTATTCATTCTATTATTATTTTCCGCCGAGGTCTTTTTCTCCTCTCGACAACACTTCGCAATACGATCACAACGATTCAATACTTCCTTTGCTTGCTGAACTTCTACGAGAGAGAAATTCTTTTATTAATGAATATACATATAGTATTCGGTCGGTCGGCTTTTACATAAAACAACCGTACGTATAAAAATTTTACATTGCATTCCTTAGAAACTTTTCTTCTTCTTTTTTAATTTTCTCTTTTATTTTTTTCCTATTAGTTAGTTTTCCTCTCTATCTTTTTTACCCACATACATCTGAAAGAGATTTTTTTTATTATATACAAAAAACTATGATAGTTGTTTAAAATGAGAGAGTTTCTTCCTGAAATTTCAATTTGAGCTGGTGAAATTTCATCAACTTTAATTTTATTTTAGACAAGATCTCTAGTGGGATGCGACAAAAAGTCGACAGTCAATTTTCAAATCCATAATATAATTTTAGACATCGCTCATGACAGGGATTGAATTTTTCTTTTCAAGTATCAAACTAGAAATTTTATTATTATCTTTAAAAAATATTCTTTTTATAGTTTTTACTATTGATGACTAATCATAGGTAGAGAAAAAGTTAGCTAGGTAAGAGAAATTTTTGTGGTGATCGATGTAACGAAATGGAAATGTCCAATGTATTAAAACAAGATCGTTAAATGAGCGAGAAAAAACAAGAAGAAAAGTATATAATGTAGCTTTGACTTAACTTTACACACATGTATGTATTTGCATTTACGTGAAAAATGAAATTATGCCGTGTCTAAAAATAGGAGACAAATTGTTAAAATAGATCTTCTATTTGATTGAAGTAAGAATTTGTCAATGGTTTTAATAAATAATATAAACTTTATTTAAGCAAATTTTTGGATAACAAATAAGATAAGAGAAATATAAAATTTTATCAGACAAACCCGCTCACAATCACCAGGTATATAAATTTTCAATGGAGACTAGAAAATCATCCGAGTAAAATATTCGAATTAATTTTGACAGCACGTCATAGATTTCGTCACTCATTCTCGATTGGTTGCCTTCAATCAGTGCTACAGCTTGCAAGCCTTTAATTTTCACGTCCGCAAATTTTTTCTGATTCAAAAGATTATTTAAGTCATTGAGCGATTTTTCATACTCGTTTTTAGTGAGTATATTTTGAATGGCGATTGTGAAACAACGAAGTAAAATTCTTTTCGAATTTGTAACATTGTCTTTCTTTAAACCGACAGCATTAAGTAAACCTTCACCCCAACTTTCGCTATGACTAAAGTTACTTTGAAAGTGTAAAATTATGGTCTCTAAATAATTATTAGCAATATTTGATCTTTTATGTATACGTGCATAACTTGAAATAACTAAAAGCCACACTAAGCATTGACCTGATTCAGTCATTTCTGTTGTTTTTCTTAAAGACAATTTAGTCTGCAGCTCTTGTAGATATTCCATTCGATCATTGTCATTTGTGAGATGAAGCATCTTTTTATAAGAAAGCAAGTGAAGCGTTAAATAAAAGTCATTGTCGATTAATTGTTGAATGCTAAATTGAAGTTGCATTCCTGTGCGCTCAGATACATCAATCCAATTAGGTGTGTGTGAAGGAACTTTATCTGAAAATCATGAAATAATTAATGATTAAATAAAATTAAAATTGATAGATCTTACCAGATTTTCTAAAATAGTTCAACAATGTTGACTCTAATATTTGATAAGCTTGTATTGTCCAATAAGTCTGAACTTTTAAAGCATCCAAAAATGATCCCAACATTGTGTCTCCAGGCTGACATTTCTCCTGCCATGATTTAATTGAATTTGCGAACAAATTCAAAGTATTTTCAGATGAAGTTTGTGCAAGAACATTATCTGTTATGGTGACGATTAAATTTGTAGCTTCAATTGCTCTATTTTGCACACATGATTGAATTAAATCCAGTAATGAACAAACTGCATCAATAAACATTTGCATTCCTTTCTTCGAACTAATGAGTTGATTTAACTTGGCATCACACGCCTTCAAGAGTCTCACAATGGAGCGTACATAAGCCATTCGCTTTGCAACGATGACACTCTGCTGATATTTTTCCGCTTCTTTTTGAGTGAGTTTCATGCATGAAGCTGTTTGAAGTAGGGTTAATAAACTCACATCAATTGACTCGTGCTCGGAAGGAATATTTAAAATGATAGACGGCTCAGCAGACATAACTATCCAGTCGAGCACATTTTCCACATCTTTATACTCGAGTAATAACCATGGATACTTAATAGACTCTTTGAGCAGTTGCAAGATACGGATACTCTCACGTACTTTTGGCTCATAAGAGAGTTTAACAAGCGTCATAAATAAAATGGATAAGAGTCGTTGAAGCGTTATGACGTCGCCTATTTCAATCTGCAAAGATAGCCACTGTGTCCAATTGATTCTCAAGAAAACATTTCCAAGAAAAGTGTGAGAATCTGGTAAATAAATATTTAAAATTTTGTTATATCCCTCCATATGAGCTTTTGTTGGCAATAATCTCTCGAATGGCATTTTCACAAGTAATTTGTGAATTGGCAACAAAACATGATTTGGTGTAGTTGTATAAGCAAAATTGTCGATATACCATTGAAATACATTTCCTATAAGACTGTTGCTTGCCGGAAGCATATCTGAAATGTAGCTTAGGCATTGTGAAAATGATTTGATAAACTTTTCAGCATTTTCAATTTGTAAATTGGACCATGGTTGTAATACAGTACTTTCTGTTGTTAATTGTTGAATCCACATTGCTGGACGAGCTGTTGAATTTTTCATATTGTTTTTTGAGAAAAAAATAGGCACAAGCATCGGTGCATACATTCTAGAGAGGCACGTAAATAAATCATTCACTAATTCATCAGCTGTTGTCTCAGAAAATGATTTAATTGCTGCTGACACTACTCCATGACCAATCGTACCAAATAGGATCGCCAACGAGTCGCAATAGACCGAATATTTTGGATAAATGCCATGCAGACCATTTAATCGTTCATTATAAAAATGATGATTTAACATGAGAGTTGTTGAGTGCAAATCATCATAGCATAACAGATTTTGTTTTGCTGCAAATGCTCTAATCTCGTCTCGCACTAGTTCTACAGGTGTTTCATTGTTAATATTTCTGCAACCAGCTCTTTGGTAAAGTGCATTTATAATATCAAAAAGTACACATGGTCGAAGACGATTTTGAGAAAATCCTTGAAGAATTGTATGTAAAATTTCTCCATAATGTTCAGGAAAATGATAAAGAAAAAGATGCACTAAATGACACTTGAGAATGTCTTGTAAAAGTTCAGAGTTTTCTAATGAATAAAGTTCAAGTCCTTTGAAAATTAATTGAATTAATTCACTGACTTCAACAATTTTCGGTTCAAACAACTCTAGCCATGTTGGCATATCGAATTTTGATAGCAATAAAAATACATTTTGTGGTTCACAATTTTTGATATAGAAATCAACCAAGCATTCATATAATTTAATGAATATAGCGGGTGGCGTTGATGCTGGTTCAAAAAGTTTTGCAAATACGTTTAATGTATTTGGATTTTTCAAGACAATTTTGAGCATTTTGACTCCTTGTGGACTATTTTGTGTTTGTACGAATGAACCAAGTTTTGTGATGCTATATGAGAAAAAATCATAAGCAACTGGACATTCTTTAATTTCTTCATTCAAATCATCAAGTAGTTCAAAAAGAATACTTGTACTAATTTCTAATGTTTTTTCACGTTTACTTTCATCTCTGTATGCATTAAAAAGCTGCTCAATAATAATTTCTAAGCAAAAGTTTGAATCAGTTACTTTTGGATTCAAATCCTTTAATTCTCTTGCTACAATCTTTCTTTTGAATTCTCTGTTGTCATTAAGTTTTGTTTTGACTACTTCATTGACTTTCATTTCATTGAATTCAAACCGTAGCGTTACCGATGAACTGCAGTCATCGAGGCCACGTGAACAGTTAACTGACTTTATCTTGAAGGTTGGTTCATTTTTGTAAGCAAATTTAATGCAATCAAGATACGTGGCGTCAACAGCTTTGTGTTCGTTCATCACCAACGAGAATTGTCTAAAAATAAAAAAAAAACGAAGAATAAACATTATTTTTTCTCAAAAGTGCAAAACATTTAAATTATTTACCGTGCGTAGCTCTTAATTTTTTTCAGTTCGGTTTTGAAAAGTTGCAATGTATTCTTTGAGAAATCAATTTTGCCCATCAGTAGTGGTTTTCTAGTGAACACTGGCGGTGGCTTATGCGATTTGCAATTTAGTTTAATTCGTTCACAAATTTTTGTTGCAATCGCTTCAATGGTTTCTTCATAATCATCATTTAAATTTCTTATGAAATTTTGATTATGATTCAATGGAAATCTAAGACGAATTTTAAGCCAATGATCACAATTTTCTTTTTGAATATTTCGTAAATCTATCAAATTTATGAATTCAGTCCAATGTGCTCGATTGCGTTCGAAAATTTGTGTCAATTTGACAACTTCATATTGTGGTGGCAAAACTACACCTCTTTGATGCAAAAATTTATTCATCTGATTTTCATCCATCCATAAAAGAAAAGTCTTATACAATTGTGCACTTATAGTATGAAAATGAAATCTATCATCTTTGCTTAATTTATTTGTCATTTCTGTATGATAACTTTCACATTCTTGAAATTTAGTTTTGAGTTTTTTAAATAATTCAACATCCACTTCACTAATTTTGCTGCTAATTAAATCATTAGAAACACCAACAAGTGAAGAACGAACTAAATAGAGTGTGAAAAATTGCTGACAAATTATTGGAAATATGAATTCTTTCATAGAGCAACCACAAATGAGATCTGCAAGTTTATATACAACTAACGATCTTGGTGGAAAACTTGTGAGTTCTCTTGATTGCAGCACATTTTTAAAAACGTTTGAAAATGATTTTTTAGTTTCAACTGCTAATTGGTTAATTAAAAAATCCCATGCTCCTGTATTGACTTCAATATTTTCATGTTCACATTCAAGAATAATTAACGACAATGTGGGAAATTCGTTGAATGGTGAAAGCAAAATGTCTCGTTCACCAGTCATTACTAAACCAAGCCAACCTGTTGTTTTTGCAATTTTTGTAACTGCAATCTGTGATACTTGTGGTCGAATTATTTCTTTAATCGTATTCCAACAATTTGTGTATGGATATGCAGATTTTGCAATGAGATCGAGAAGATATAAAATTCCTTTATCTTTGTTCCAATTTTTCATTCTTATCAAGCAATTGACCCAAAGTGTTGCAATCTCACTAGGTGATGACCAACCATATTTCTGATATGAATTCATTTGATTTTGTATCATAAAGCCGAAATAATTTGGAATTGTGAAGTTAGTTTTTAAATCCTTCAAAAATCTATCTTGTAATTCATTCTCAGACTTTGTCATAATTTCTAAAATGGCAATAAAATTCTCACATGAAAATAAACTATCTTGACAGTTGACAAATAATGGTGTCATTAATTCAAGACATTCTATTACTTTTAGAAAGCGATTTTCTCCAGCTAAAACAGCAAGGTGTTTAAATCCATAATAACAAAGTTGTGGAAGTGAGTGACCAAGTTGAGAAATCAAGACTGACATATAAATTGCCAAAGAATTGTTTTCAGTATATCCTTGATAAATCATTTCCAATTTTTCAAGCTCTGGAACGGTCACTAAAATATTTGGATTTCGCATAAATTCAATTTTGTCAACGTCCATTTGATGGAGTCGTAAAAGTGAAGTAGTTGTCCAACACCATTTCGAAATATTCTCCATTTTTGTTGGCTTTCTAGAAATGACTCCAAAAAGTTTTGAGTCGTCTTTGGTTTCATCAACATATTTTATGTACACTTCACAAATTAAGTGTGCCATTGAAATATGAAACTCATGTGGTAAAAATAGTTGACCAGTATTTTCATTGTCAAAATTCCAGTTTAATGATCTTATCAAAAGACGAGCTGTGATATTTTCAAGTGATTCAAAATCAAAATTTAGCAACCATAATCTGATTTTATCGTAAAACTCTTGTTGATTTGGTCGCCACATGTATAGAGGAAGTGATTTCAAAAGATGCAAATTGAATGCACCAATCTGATGCAAATTGTACTTAATGATATTGAAGATGTCATCGATAATTTTTGGATACATGCTAGCTATATCAGAAATAGAATTTTTCACGGTTGTGTAGCAGAAATCCCTTGTTGACTCAATTACAAATCCAATATAAATTAATTCTCGTACAAGAAACATTAAAAAATCATAATCATCCTTTCCTTTCACTAATGCCATTTTGGTGAAAGCATGAAGCAAGAAAATTAAATCATCTATCGGTATATCATAGTGATTAAATTTCATGAAAAAATCACTCGGTAGTGTTGAGTAAAAGTCTGACAAAGAAAGAATAATTAATTTCAAAATACATAATTGTTATACAACAAAAATTTACCTTCATTAGGATTTCTTAATTCACCAACATGAAGTGAATAACATAATTTCCATAAGCAGGTAACATTTGAGACTTGTTCATATGGAAAATCTGCGAGATATTGGAAGAGACTGAATTTTTTACTATCATATATCACCCAAACTGATTTAATTATTAATTCATCAAATTCTACATGAATGCGGCTATGTTCTTCGGGATCTTTATATGTCTCAGATTTCATATAAATTTGAACAAGATCTTTTATAAAGAAGAGAGTGTCTTTCAATAATTTTCCTAAGCGTTTAGCAAATTGTTTATGACGTTCGGTTAAATTAAACAGTCCACGTTTGATTATAGTTATTAGTTTTGAAGCAAAAGCAATTGATTTGATGATATGGTGTCCAGATTTTATCTTATCAAAATCTATCATAATTGTATCACTTTGATTATTTGCATATGTAATAGCTTTAAAAATAACATCCAAAGGTATTTGATCAAAAATTGCAACCAAATCATTTTCCTTTAATGTTGAATAATCATCTGAACTTAAGTCTTCACTATCAGATTCAACCATAATCCATAAATCTTTCTCATGTTTGCTTGCATCAAGTGCTGGTATGACATCTTTCAAATTTTCTTCCAAAAATTGTATTCTTTTTGCAATTGGCATGAGAATAGTTGATAAAACTGCAACACAATGTTGAAATGAGCGTTCTTTATCTATTGATAATATTGGAATTTGAATGAAAGATGAACCAAAAGTACCGAAACCATCTTTGCATCTTAGCATATGGAAAAGAATAAAAATATGATCAGTCCAAGCAGCAACACGTAGTTGCAATGAAATTAATTGTGTTATCCAGTTTTTGACATTTTGCTCTACCATTACATCGTGAGAAGCCTCTCGGAGAAATTTGAAAAGTATTGAAATATAGACTCTCAAATCGTTGATTTTGGATTTCATCTCTTGATTATCAATATTATCATGTAGTGTTATTGGTGATTGCTCATTAATATGTTTAAATGCTTCTGCATTCATAATTTCAGCAATGACTTGGTCAATTTTATGTTGATATAAGGTACATTCATGTGAAAGTTTTGCTTGATTGTAACATACTTGTATTTGTAATATTTTTAGACTATATTCTAGCTTTTGATAGGTTTGTTCACAAAAAATAGCAGTTTTATAACTGTGTGTTGATCCAACTGCCTTCCCACATGAGCAGAATCCACTTGATAATGCTATTCTGTTTTCTATTTTCCAAATTGCCTCATAATGATGCTCTAATCGTTGCATCATACCTTCAATTTCTTTGATATTGCACAGTAAATCTGATCTTGCACTTGAAAATTTTTTTAGTAATGCATATAGATAATGGTCAACATTTGAGTCCTTTAATTCATTATCTACAAATTCATTTTCAAAAATTTCAATATGCCGAATCTCTTCATTTGAATAGAATTGCTCCATAATTTCGACAGCAAAAGGTTGCATTGTAAGTGCTGCAATTTTTTTCTCAACTATTTCACATGATTGTTCTTCTTGATTAAATTCAGACAAATCTGGATATATGAATTTTGATGCCGTATGTATTTTCTCAATTGTTTTAGTTTGAGTAATTGGTGCACTTGGTGTTGGCACTTGTAAGTCTATGGCTTCTTCTTTTTCTTTCTCATTATTCTCTTCAACAAGGTCTGAAACTTCCACAATTTCAGCTTCTACGTTTATTGAAACTGCATTCTTAAGCTCATTTTCCTCACATAATTTTCTCAATTCACTTAAATCGTCAATATTATCAAGCGATTCAATTGAAGACGACATTAATTCCTCATTTATAGAATTTTGATGTCTTTCCTTTTTCTGAAATTATAGTTTAAAACGCAATTGTTGATTAATTTTAAAGGAATTTTTTGTTTGCAAAGTAAATCCTGTCAGTAATAATAACTTGAGCAGATAAGAATTTAAACAGACAATTTGTTAAAAGATGTCAACCATTGTAAATTAGTTGGTAAAAGCATCTGACTAGAAATCAAAAGTCATGAATTCGATTTTTATTCGAATATTGAAATTTTTCTTTTTCTGCTTATCTGACAGGGATTAATTATTACATAAAATTTTCACCTTAGACTTTGACTTTGGTCGTTCGATCTCCATTTTTACTTTTATTTAAATTTTCTTGATTTTTTCTTAAATTTATTTTATTTGTTTATTAAAAAGTCAAAACAATGAATATTTTTTCTTTGTTTCTTTAAACTATTTTTATCACTTTTTATTAAAACTACACAGTAATTTATTCATATTTAAAATTTTACCAAATAAAAATAAAAACTCAAATATTATTATATATAATTAAATTATTAATTTGATACGTAGAATATGAAAAAAATTATTTTTGTTATGATGTATCAGAATTTAGTTTTTGATAAACAAATAATAATGCTGTACCCACAATACACTCGAAGAAAAAAATTATATCATCATCATTCAAGATTAAGTAGTTTATGATAAAAATTTTTAAATTTTAAAAAATATCATACATGTATGTAAATTTTATATTATTTAAGAAATTTTAATAGACACAATACATATTTTTATAAATGACAACTCTCAATTTAAAGTTAATATTTTGCTATAAATTTAAAAATTAGTAATATTACCCGTTAGAGACGTCTTAGAAGCGCATTTTCTTGTGACAGATCAGTCTTTTATTTTAAAGTTTAATCCGACCACTATTCACTAGTTTTTTGAGTTATTTTACGAAAGATCTCGAGAAAAACACTCAAGCGACGCATGAAATTTCTATTGTCGAGCAACAATATGTAATGTCACGCAACGAAAATAAATGTCACATGACACAAAAAGTATTACGTGAAATTTAAAAATTTTACTGAAACATATTTGATTCTCATTTTGCTTAATAATAATTTGATAAAATATAAAATTCTATTCAATTTAATGTAAAAATCAATACATTTGATTGAATTTGATTCAAATTTTTGATTATTCTGAAATTTATAAATTTTTGTTTACGTAAAAATTGTAAACAATGATTAATTTTCATTACAAATGTGAATTTTTCCTCGATTTCTTAACTTCAACAGACGAACGGATAGACAAAGTGCAAACAATATTGCCTATTTTCAAATATGATGAAAACTGAGTTAAAAATTATAGTATAAATCGTGTAACCTTGAGTTAATAGCACCTTTATTAAGTTCATAAGTGAGAAAAAAGAAAAAATTTGTTGCAAAAAGAACTTTCTTTTTATTTAGTAAAAAAAGACTTAGATAAATAAGATTTAATTGTTATACAAGTATTTCACAACGTTTGGTGCACATAAAAACATGTCATTTTATCAAGGTGAGTCATGTGTAAGCTCAAATAAAAACGAAATTAATAATGTGTAATAATTTTGATAGAATTCGACACTCCACCACCTTTAAATTTGGATTATGATGACGAAAATAGCAGTAAACTGGAAGATGCAGACTTTAATAGTGATATAGACAATGAAATTATTGAAACAAGTGAAATCCCAGGAATTCCACAACATCACTTTTATAGTTCGAGCCCTCCACCTGATGATGATTATTTTGCAAATGACTCAAATGACGATTTGCCACCCGTGGACGATTTTTCAACATCATTGGATTGTGATGAAATAGTGAAAACAGAAGAAACGATAGTGAAAAATGAAGTTGAAATAAAACAAATCGATGAAAAACAGAAAATAAATGTTGATGAAAGTGTGACACATATTAGTACAGAAATTGTGGAGAGTGCTCAAGAACCAATTAAAATCGAGAGTCTCAAAACGTCAGTCAATGAGAATGATGATGATAATTCTGATAAATTAAACTATGAATGCTTTAAAGCAGAAGATATAAATAAATCTGAAACAACTTATGCAAATTCGGAAACCTTTAAAGTACAAGATGCAGAACAAGAGGAGGAGGAATTTCAATTTGAGAGCTTTAAAGCAACAACAGTAACAACTAGTACTAATGAACTTAGTAAAGATCATTTTGAAAGTTTTAAAGAAAAGGGATTTAATGAATCGGATGAATTTATTTTTGAGAGCTTTCAAGGTGTCAGTGACATCAAGGAATGCCCTGAAGAAGAAAAAGAAAAAGTAGAGCAATTTCAATTCAATGAACCGATATCACTTCATCAAGAGGATAATTACATACATTTTGAAGCAGATTTTAGTAATTTTGAAGCTGCTTTTCCAATTCAAGAAACGACGAGTACTAACATGCAAATAAATCATTCCATACAAAGCAATCAGGAATCGTCGTCAATCTCAAGACAAATTATGCTTGAGGTCGATGATGATGACGACGATGATTTTGGTGATTTTAGTGATTTTACGCAAGCAACAACAACAATAGTAACAAAAACGGAAAATGAATCACAACCTTCAATATTAACAACAAAACCAGACATAGGAAAAATTATTGATCAAAGCTTTCCTTATGAAAAGATAGAAGGAGAAGAAGAAGAATTGCAGCAGCAGCAACAAAAAGATGTTGCAAAAGTCTTGAATTTACATTTGGATAATTTAATGAAGTATTTAAAAGATATTGATGTTACATTAGCACTGAATTATGATTATAAAGATTCATGTACACACAATCTACTTGTTAAAGCATTAGGAATTGATAGGCGAAATATTGTGAGTAAATTGATTTAATTTTCAATCAATTAACGATAATATATTTCAATTACTTTAGTTATTTGGACCAAAATGGAATTCTGCTTCTTCATCAAACGTACCCCGATTTGCATCTGATTTGAGTTTTAACCCTCTTCAACCACAGAAGTCATCATCAATTGTTACTGTGAGTGATAAACAAAATGTGAAGGATGTAGAGACGAGTAAGCAGTTGCAGCAACAATCCCAGCCCGATATCATTCCTGAGGTCGAGTTTGATTGGAACGGTGCAGGTCTAAAGAATCCATTAGATGGTAAGAAGTTTACAAGGCGCTTTCTAAACTACAAGACTAACAAATGCTAACCCATCACACTGTATAAATGTGTTCTTCACAATCGTTTATTATTTAACAATTCCCAACAAATCTCAATGCTACGTAATTGAAAAAAAAATATTAACTGAAACCTCGTTATTCTTTTACTAAAAATCGATATATATTTAATATATATTGGTAGCACACAACTGTCTTTTGGATTTAGAACATCTTGTTGCGGAAAAAATGCACTCGAATGCTTACAAATATAACAATACTGATGAGAAACATCGTCGACAATTCGATTCCAATCAGTATGCTATTAGAAAGTTCAATAGTAAGTTGACATAAAGATGAAAATTAAAAGTCAGTATTCTTATAGGATTTGCATGCTTTCCTCATTTGAATATAATTTAATATTAATTTTATAGTCATTAAAAATAGAATTTAAATTAGGTAAATGTATTCATACACATACATACATGTTTGAATGACAACAATTATTATTTAAATTTTTTGACTTTTATTTTTGATCTTTTTTGTCACTTAATAACTATATAGCACATGATGTTTGTTTAAATAATTTAAGTTTATTATAATTGTTATTCATACATATAACAACTCTTATTTTCACACATTTTAGCTAAACAAGCGAAACCTGTTGATGAATTGATAGCAACAAAAATCAATTCCGAAGTTTTTGATAATGATTTTACAAGTAAATCTGAAAAAGTCAGTGCAATTAATCAGGAAGAAGTAGTCAAACATGTGTGGCAAGATGAATCATTTGATATTTCAACAAATCACGTAGTTGTTCGTGAGCGTGTTATTAAACTTCCAGAAACACATATATTTACACCTATCAAGAGTGTTAGTCCAGTTGCAATTAGCAAAGACATTCCACTGGATGAAAATAAAAGTGAAAAGACGTCAATTTATGTTAAAGAGTATCATGATGTTGAATATAGTCTGGAGCCAAAATTCAAAAATGAGCCTGAAAATGATTTTGATGAATTTCAATCTGCAGTAGTAGTGGATGAAAGTATTAAAAATGTAAACAGTAAGCTTGATATTCTTGTTCCACAAAATGTATTTAAATCAACTAAAATTTTACAACCAGAGAGTGCTACAAAACCACAAATAAATTCAGATTTTTTAATTCCACAAAAAGTCAATTGTACGAGCACTCAAAAAGAAACCATAGAGCAAATTACATCAGATGATTTTGATTTCACAGAATTTCAAGCGGCTCCTTGTGTTGTTAATCAACAACCAATTGTCACTACCACTACACCACCAAAAGAAAAAGAAAAAGTGAATTCAATAACATTATCGCCAATGCATTTAGTAAATAGTTATAACAAAACAAATAATGGACAGTCAGAAAATAAAACAAAATACTTAAACAATGCTATAAGCACCGGAGAATCAAATTGTGATGACGATTGGAGTGACTTTGTATCTTCAACAACGACGACTATAAATGCACCTTCTAGAAATAATGATTGGTCAGATTTTGTTAGTGTTCCAATTGTTAAACCGTCTATTCCAAACTCTAGTCAATTTCCTTCAAAACCTAATTTCTCTTCATGGAATCAACCAATCAGTAGTAGCAGCAGCACTAGTAAATCTTATGCTGTGAATCATACGACATCATTTTTGAGTAGTTATCATCCAACTGACATTGGAGAACGTAAAGGCACAAATAAGCCAATGAATATAACTAATAATTTCAATTATGGTGTCGATCAGTGTGACAAGTCATATCAACATGGAATGTCTAACGGAATTTCAACAATTTTACCTGACTTGCAATTTGCTATTCCTAACAATTTAATAAATCTGTCACGTGCAAACACTAGTTCTACTTCAAATTCGGGGAAAAAATGATTGTTAAATTCTGACAGGACTAATTCTGTCAATTTTAATGGTGATATCATCATGTGAAAAGAGAGAAAATATTATTACTAATACGCTGCTACAGTAATTATTATTTATATTTTATGTCATTATTGTTTTTGTAAATTATTCAAATTAATCATGTAAAAATTGATGAAAGAAAATTAGATAAAAAACTTAATTTAACTAACATAATTGTGGTAATTAATTTTAATTTTGCTTTCAGTTCAATTTGATCTAAAACAATTTTTCAAGCACTTTTATAAAAATTATTGATAACGGTCAAAAAATTTATTTTCAAATTTCAGAAAAAGCGCTGCGCGTAGCAAAACTTTTTTTTTAAAAATCTGTTATTTATATTTCGCGCTAAAATATTAATTTTTAAGTTATTAAGTTTTAAATTAAAATATGAGTGATCTATGTTTAAATTGCAAATTAATAAAAGAAGACATTCAAGATATTCGAGGAAATGAAGAAATTGAAGCAGTAATTATTTTAGAATATCCTCAATTTGCAAATTTATCAACAGACACTGTAAGTATAAACAAATTTAATTCTAAAGACAAGTTATAACTTGATTTTATCTTCTTGTTATTAGCCAATAAATTTATGTCAGCAATGCATTCATCAAATGGTTGGGCCATTAAGTGGAGAAGGAATCGATTCAAGAGAAAGTATAAGTGTTATAAGCTCTCAAAGTATTCCTAAAAACAGTGAAAGTCTTGATAGGCAAACTCAGTCACAGCAGCAAACATCAACTCGTGTATCACCAGACTCTTCAACACACATTGAATCAGAAAGTATTGGTGGTGGTATTGATGAAAGAAATATTCAATCGCAACAGCAACAACAAGATTCTGATAGTTTTAAACGACCGGCTGATATACAAGTTACAAAAGAAGCACCCGTAAAACGTTTTAAATCAGATGAACTCAATCAACTATTTGCAAAACCAATGCCTAAACCAATTCGAAAAAGAAAATTAGCTGCCATAAAAAATATACCAAATGAAGATCTCGAAAAAGACATGGAGCTCTTTGAAATGTGGTACGAAAATAAAATCGATGCTCAAATTGATGAAGTTAGTCAAAGACAAGAAAGAGAGAGACTGAGTCGATCGCGGTCTCATAGTCGTTCAAGTTCATCGAATCGTTCTTATCGTTCTAATGTATCAAATGCTTCCCTTAGTTCTACACGATCTCAACCAACAAATTTGGTTCAACAACCGCAAAGAACAGAAGATGAAAATCCGCAAAAAACGCAATCACAGCCACAACCACATACAACTCGTGTATTACAAACTAATTTAGTTGATATTCCAGATCAAGACAATGAATCATTGTATTCAGAAAATAGTGACAGTTCTAATTCGTTTCAACAACGAAGACCGCCTTCACGACAAATTACTACACGAAAGAAAACAAACAATGATAGAAATGTTCCGCAACAAAATAATGATGCTCATACGAATAAAGGTGCTCCAAGAAGGGTTCGAATACAGAGTCCACCACCTTCTTCTTCTTCTTCGACACCACCTATAATTCAACCTTTAGTTGGACATAAAAATGTTGGTGGATAGCTAAAATGATTAGCATGAAGATTTATAATCGAATAAATCATTTTTTTTGATTTTTTTTATTTATCGTTATATTTCTTTAGTTTTCTTGAAAATTTTACTTTTTTTTCTCTTAGAACAATAAAGCAAGAAGTTTTCTTAAGGAATAAAAAATAAAAATTATAAATTGATCATTTTCTTTCATTTGAAAAAAATTAAAAACATAAAAATATTCTTGTGTTTCTTTATCAATTACTAATATGTATAATTAATTATTGTAGAAATCTTCTCACTTTTTCTTATAATGTGTGTGTGTGTATATCATTTTTTACTTTCCACATTTTTACATGGGATTATTATTTTGATAATTCGAATGATGATGATTTATATTGGTGTAGTCAGCATGATGAGGATGCACCACTTGATCAGGTGTCGTTTGATAATAATAATTGTAGTTTGCTCCATTATACATCGTTGAAGGATCCGTGCTTTGATGATGAACATGATGAGTTTGTGCTGATGCTTGTGGTGGTGGTGGTTGATTAAGGCAATTGTAATCAGTTTTATAGTTATTATATGTGTTATTGTACAATGCATGTTGCTGCTGTTGATTATAATCCCATGCTGGTGCAATTTGTTGTTGATTCTAAAAGAATAAAATAAAAGTTTTTAACTATCATGCATTAATTCCAGAATGTTTTCTTGATAGAAAAATGACGGTTATTTTTAGCATAAATTTGCATTTTAGCATAAACAATTTTTAAAAAAGTTGTTGAAAATTAAAATTTTTTGTTTTAAAAGAAAATTTTCTAGAATATTTTTCTTCCTTTTTAGTAAGTGTCTTTTTAATGGTTTTTGAGAAATTAGCGATGATTTAATAAGTTTTAAGTTGATTTTTGAGAAAATTCAGATTGTTTTGTTTCGCGCATGTTTATAACGTATATTTAAGACTAAATTTAAATTTTAGCATGAATTATTCTGTTAAGCTATCTTGATGTTTAATCTTACCCATGTTGAATCATATGACACTTGTTGTTGAGGAGGTACTGGTACTCCATTATAAGTTGATTGGTATATTGCATGCTGTTGATTATAATCCCATGATGGAGCTATCTGTTGTTGTTGTTGATTCTATTTTATAAAATAAAATAAATAATAAAACTACCGTCTTCCCTTGAATAAAAGGACCGGTTCTTATATTCGAATAAAAACATGAAATTTTGAAAAACCTAAAAATTTTCAAAACGTCCTAAAATTATTCAAAAAAAAACTGGTAAATTTTAAAATTTACAAAGAAAAATTATCATTTTTTAACGGATTTTTCAAAAGTGGTCCTTATATTTGAAGGTCCTTCTATTCGAAGAAAATCTCAGATTTTCGGAAAAATTTTCAATTTTGGTCAATTCGAATACAAGTACCGGTCCTTATATTCGAGGGAAGACGGTAGAATGTTAAGTTAAAGTCATTTACCCATGAAGGATCGTAAGCAACTTGAGGAGGTGGTGGTGCAGCGACTGGTGTCTGCACTTCATATTTGTTTGGATATTGCTCATTGACAGCATAATGAGGATGATGATGATGATGAGGATATTCGCCATTAACCATTGGTGCATTAGCTGCAGGTGCTGCTACATAATTATTCTTTGTGTCCATCATTTCATAACCGCCTAAATGTTGATGTTGCTGCTGATGATTCCACACATTTTGTTGAGTTGTTTGCGTCGTAATTGGTGGAATGATATTTGCTAATGGTTGTTGCGGTGAATGCTGCATTTGTTGTTGATGATAGTGTGATGATGGTGGTGGCGCTGGTGATTGTTGTTGAGCTGGTATTGAAGATGATGAAGCAGAAGTAGGATGGACTTGCTGTGGCGGTATATGTGGTGGTTGATGCTGTTGTTGTTGATAATTGAATTGATTATTGTTATTTATGATAGAATTGTTATTATTTAAATTATTAGCACTTGGAAGGTTTAGATTTAGATTGCCATTGATTTCGGGAGTTGGAGGCGTGCTTGTTGATGACGTTGCTGTGCTTGTATTTGAATTCTCATGTTTCATTTGATTATGTCGTGCTTGATGCCATGAACGTTTATATTTTTTCTGACAATGGTCACAATTAAACATTCGAATTTCATCAGAATTTCCATTTTTTCCCTAAAATTATTTGACAATTATGTTAGCAATTGTGTAAATAATAATAAATAGTTTCATACCATATGCACTTCTTTTTCATGACGAGTTAGCCGATTCTTAGCTTTAAATGGCTTTTTGCAAGTCTGGCACTCATATTCTCTCTAAAAATAGAAAATAAAGAAAGAAAATGTATCAATTTCTCTCATATTTTGATTAAAGCATTAATAATGATTTCTACTTTAACATTATGAAAAATCTAATAAGAAATTAGGTATGATCTTCCCAATTATTATCAATTTTACTCACCTCAATTTCATGTACAGTTTTTATATGTTGCTTCAAATTTGGTGCACTTGAGAATAAATTATTGCATGTTTCACATCGATGTTGTTTGTTGTCGTTTTGATGAATTTTCTTGATATGCGAGTCTAAATTAGGCTTTGAAGCGAACACCTTTGAGCAAGACGTGCAGGGAAATGACTCACCATCTAAGAAGAAACAATGATTAAGCATCATTCATTATATATGAATTAATTGCTCACCTGTTCTTTTATGCAATCGTCTTATATGTTGAGATAGAAGGAAATTTGATAGAAATTCAGAACCGCAAATTTCACAAAGAAATTTCTCATGAAAATGACCCGATTCTTGTTGATGCTTATAAAAAAGTTTCCAATTTGTATAACTTAGCTGGCACGTCTTGCACTTGTACTTATTTTCCTTTTCTTTAACAACTGGCGCTGCCGCTGTCTCCTTTTCATCCGTTTTCTTTTCTAAATGTGACTTTTCATGCTCCACAAACTGCTGATTTCTCAAAAATGAATCACCACACACTTTACAAACAAATCTAAAAAATATTTATAAATTAATTAATTTCTATTTCTTTAAATTGATTAAAATTGTCTTCGACATTGCGAAATTTACTCACGGTCTTATGTTGACATGTTTTAAATTATGCTCATATATGTTTTCCACTGATGAACCTCGATTTTCACCGCAATGTACACAATGCTCTGGATGTGTTTTATGATGAGTAAAGAGTGACGTTTTCTTGCTGTATCTAAAGATTCATTTTAACATTAAGATAGAGTCAAATAAAAACAAACAAATGACGGCTGTTAATGTTAAAGCGCCAATTCTAATTTTTTTTGCGCACATGCACATGATTTGAGCTCATAATATGAAAAGGTAATACTGGTATTTTTTCTTAGATCATACAAACATCCAGTAAAGGAAGGAAAAAATAGTGAAGGTCATATACAAAATCATGGTGATTGTGAAGAGAAGCGCAAAATAGCTAAAACTTACGATTTGCCACAGACAAGACATTTGTAGGTCTGTTTTGGTTTATCAGGTTTCGATGGAGGTGCTTGCTGCTGCTTTGGAGCATTCACATTTATCAATTTCTCATCGTTTATTGCTGGCTGCTGAATTGTTTGGGTGTTTGCATTTTCTTCTAACGAATCCATTTTTAGTTTTTGCTTTAATAATTTTTTCTCATAGAAAAAGAAACACTAATAACAAAGTTTAAGGCATAATTTCACTTGTGGTGAATAAGTAAAATCACTTCTGTTGCTCGATAATTAACGAGTTAAACTCGAAATTATAATTTTGATCGAATTTTAACTTTTGAAATTTTTTTTCTTCTCTTCTTTTTATTGCACTGAGCTAAAGCTGCTGCTGATTGGGTTTTATCATTCGATTACGTCATGCCATTTTTATGAAAGACATGTTGTTTATTAAAATTACTATTTTTATCACGCAATTTAAAGAAATTTCCTTTTTACAATTATAATGATTTAGTAAGAGGAACAAGGATTTTATGTTGACATTGATGATACAATTATTCCTAGGATAAATGACACTATTATAAACAAAATCTTTTGCTTCTCTCTAATTTTCTTGCTTCTTTTTTTGTGTATTCACAATGAAACAACAACAACAAAAATAAAAAGGTAAAGAAAATTTTTCTATCATAAAAAATATATTTTTGAATTTTTGTACTATTATAAGATAGGTAATATCATTTCGTTTGCAATGGAAAGTAATATTGATGATCAAATGGACGATGTAAAAGAGGAAGACTATAATGTGCCGAAAAAAGAGATTTATGAATGGAAAGAAATTACAAATGAATTTTTCGATTCTGTCAAAGATTTAGATTTGGGAGAATTATTGCACTATCAATTGTTTGGCCTTTTTGAAGCAATGTCAGCAATAGAAATGATGGACCGTAAAATGGACATTGGGATGATTGATGGAAAAGAGAAAAACCCACTGACTTTTGAAGTTGCTGTAAAGGTATTTTAAATAACTTTGAAAACATTAAATTCCAATACATTATTTGTATTTTTCTCTTTCAGACAGGACAGTTAAAGCTTGACAATTTAGAATATAACGAGTTGATTGGACTGTTTGATGCACTATATTCATGTTTGATCTCATGGTTAGAAGGTCATTCTCCGGCTCAAACTATTTTTACATGCCTCTACTTGCACGATACCACCGTTATTACTGACAAATATCTTATGTGCTTTTGTAATGGAATTTTGAAGTTGACTGGTATCATTAGAAAGTTTATTAATAGCGCTCGAGTGTATGAGGAAGAAGATTTTCAACCAGCCATATATAATTTTAATTTGTGCAATGAATTGAGCGATCAAAAAGTTGTGGCTATGTTAAAAGATTCAGAAAATGATATTCAAAAAAAACTTCGTGATTTAGAAGTCACAAGTGAAGCTTTTGAAAATCTAACTGCAATATTCAATCGAATAAAATTCACAAGACTTCTCTTGCAAAGTCTCTTGCTTCTCTATCCAACTAAAAATTTTTCGCCAAATGAAATGGAAATGTCTGAGATATCAAAATTAGTTACAAGTGCTATTGAACTTGTGCCATTGATAAAGAAGACAATTGATCGAGGAACACAACCTGATATAGAAAGTATGTAAAAATGAATTCAATTTCATCGCTGCTTGATTATAAATATATTTTTGTTATAGATGATACACCAAATACTATGGGATTTTCACCGATGGTTAATCAACGTCTTTTGCCACCAACTTTTCCACGCTATACAAAAATTAAAGATCGTACTGAAACATATTGCTACCTCGAAGAGCTCTCTCAAAATCTAAAGCATGCATGCAAGATTATTCATTGTACGAATTATCAGAGTGCTTTAAACTTTTTCATGGAATTTAGTAAAAAATCTGGTTCGTGTTTATTGTCGAGAAGTGTGTTGCAGGTTCTTTATATTCCCACACCTTATAAAGTATTTGGTGTTACAAATTTAACTGACGTGCTAAAAGATTCTGTGAAGACATTTATTGCTCCGCCTGTTCTCATGCCCAAAAATCCATTATTTAATAATCCTCAGGTGATGAAAGCTTTCTTTTCTTTTTTTTCTCTGACGATAGAAATGCTCTTTTGTAAGTTCATTCTTTATACTTACTGCATTCTTCTCAACAGGCCAAAGAATGTGTAGATTCATTTTTCTTTTATAACGAGCAAACGTTTGTCATGTTCTTGGAGATTTGTGGCTTCAATCGTGCACGACAACGTGATAAAATTGCAAGATTGTTGGATAATTTTGCAAGCTTGCAGGATGAGGTAGGATGCAATTTTCACATATTTCTTTTATATTCTACCATTAAAAGTTTTTTTCCTCCCTACAGGCTGAACGTGTTGATACATTTTTGCATAAGCAATTGAATGGTGACACTTCTGCAGGAACATGCCGTACTAGTTTTGGAACATGGGTTCTTTATCATTGTTTAAGAGCAATGTCATTGTATTTATTGTCTGGTCTCGAGCTTGAACTTTATAGTGTACATGAATATTTGTATGTGTTTTGGTGAGTCGAAAGCAACCATTTTCAAATAATTTATTTAGCAATGTATTTCTAATTGGTCTCTTTATACAGGTATTTGTATGAATTTTTATTTGGTTGGATTGTTTCTGCTCTTACACGTGCGGATTCATTTCTCCTCGAGCAAGAGTGCATCAGTGAGCAATTTAAAAATTTATCAAAGGGTCAAAAGAAAACGAAACTCAAAAAGAAGAAAATGAAACCGTATGGACGGGAGCTTTTGTTTACTCAAGCATTACAGAATGTCTGCGGTGGATATTATAAGGCTTTAGCTGGCTTTCATAAAGCCGATCGAATACCACAACCACTTTCCGAGTTTGATCACGAGCAAATACGTTATGAGCATCGTTTTGCGCCATTTGCTGAGCTTACGACACCACCTGCTATTGGTTATCCTGATTTTTGTGCACAAAAAATGGCATTACTTAAAATGTCGCAAGAGGATTTATTTTTATCTGCAGCAAAACATTTTCATCAAGCGAGAACAATTCTTGAGCACATTTCAAATCTTGACAATGAGGTAATTAGAAAGTTTTCTCTTTTTTCTTTTCGTTGTCTTTCTAGTGTTATTACTCAAATGTAATTAAATATCTTCCAACATTTTTTTTTTGTTCTTTTAATTTCTTTCTTTATCTCATTATTTATTTACAGATGACTGAAATTCTAAAAATTGCTAAAATAAATTTTGTCGTAATGAATTTACTTGCAAATGGACATAAGAAGGACTCAAAACTTCCACCCGAATTTGATTTCTCAGCACATCGATGTTTCCCTATAATTAAACAGCAGTGAAGATTTTTATTTCTAATTAGTCATCGTCATCATCATCATCATCTCAACTCAAGTCTCATTAATGAATAAAAAAACTCAAAAGAATAAGAATGCGAGCTAGATGATTGAGCGAGCAAATAGAATGTAGTAGAAAGGAGAGTGTGAAAGAGTAAAATAAAAGAAGAACTTTAATGTTTCATATATAAATGCGAAAATTTTACTTGCTTTGTCATTTATGTATGTCCTGGTAGTCAACAACGAAAAATTGACGGTTACAAAATCGAAAATTCAAACTAATTTTCTTGAAATTTTCACACCCCTTTCGAAAACAAAATTTAAAAAGAAAAAAATTTTTCTTTCTTTATCTTCATTTCTGACTCTTAATAAACATCGTACATTATCTAGCAGTAAATTAATATCAGTTTAGTGTTTGTAGAAGTGTGCAAAATACTTTATTTAAACTTTTTTTGTGAAATTAAAAATGAAAAATTTTTATTTTCGAAAGTTTTCGAAGTTCTTTGAATGACCGTTATTTTTTTCTTGTGGACTACCAGGACGTATGTTTTACTTCATTCTTTCAACATATGACGATGATTAATTATTCAAAAAAATGTAAGGGTAAGAGTAATTTTAATTGCTTTATTGACTCAATTGTCACACCTTTACAGCGCAATATAAAGAAATAAAATAAAAAGCTAAAAAAAAGGTTTGCCTACATTAACTAAAATTTATTTTATTTGATAATTTCCCAAAGGAAAAAGAAGAAGTATGAAATTTAAGCGAATTTTTACAACACACTGAATAGTTGAACGACATAAAGGTGCAATAGCATGTACATTGGCTTAAATATTAATAAAAAAAATTCTTTTATTTTCGACGATACGAGAGATATAGCTAGAGGAATAATAAACTGTTAACAGTGGTATGACACGAGAAGCAAAAAGAAGGATAAAAATGATTATGATGCTCTAGATTGCATTTGATTTCATATTTTATATGCCATACTGTAAATCTCATCGCTCTTGCTTTCTTTTTTTCTCTTTCGATGCCGCAGGAGTTGAAGCGATTTTTTCTTCTATCTGTCATTCAACTGCAATTTTAAATCTCATCCGATGAAATTGTTTCCTTTTCAAAAACGACACACGATATGAATGACTACACAGTGAACAAAAGAAAGAAAAATGAATGAAATGAAAAGTTTGTAAATTTCATCATATATCTCAATGCATCCAAAACTCATTTCTCATTTAAGCTGAGGACATAAAATTTTTCTTTTCACTCTTTTGTGCTACGATTCGTGAATCAATTTTTAAAGTAACATGAAACGATATAACATCGTTCATTGACATAGAAAATGCAAGTAGCGATAAGACAAGAGGTGAAAAAATAATATATTTTCATGGAAAGTGAATGAAAAACGAGAAGTAGAGAAAAAAGTCTCGAGGCAATCGAATACATTTCTATACAAGACATACGAAAAGCTATTTTAGTATTATAGTTTTTCTTTCATTTTTTTTTTCGAAACAGTAAATGAGAAACACTTTTTTTTTGCTTTCGGCATCGTTGCATGATGATCAAGTCATGAAACTCTTTATTGCTTTTAACGCTAGGAAAAATTGAAAATAATGAAAGAGGAGAGTAAAAAGATTGTTATCAAAACGATTCGTAAAGGAATTTTTATAATGGAAAATATTTTAATTGAATAATTCAACTGTTACATTTTTCACAACAAACAACGATATAAAAGAATAATAAAACATGTTGAAATAAATTCACGACACACACACATTGTTGCAAGCAAGCAAACAAAAGAGTAGCTTTAAGACTACAAATCAAAGTCAAATGACAGAAGAAAAGAATAGAATAGAATGACAATTCGTATACAAGATAAATAATTCATTCTAGAATAAATGTTTGTGAGCGGACAACCACAATGAATTGGTCGCATAGTTATGTAGCAGCTGAGAAATTCAATTTAAAAACCTTAACGACACCAAATAAGTTTTATTTTTCTTCTTTTTTTGCTTAAGGAGAGATAATAAAAATTTAATTTGTATAAACCATGCTTATAAGTGACTTCTTATAGGCAGATATGTATGAAATATTAATTTTGCAAATAATCACTGTAATGTCGTTTATATTGTTCCCTATAGGGATAACAAGTGTGTATGTATGAAAAAAAAGATAAAGTGTAAATAATATAAGTGAAAATTAAGAGATTTTTGTTCTGATGTTAAGTGAAAACGAAATTATGGTTCTATATTCTGCTCTAGTTTTTTTATGCATCAATAAATATGCATCTACATAAAAATTAAACTAAATTATTCACATCCACTTGTGAGTCATCAAGTCATCGAGAGTCATTACTAGAAAACTTTATTGTGAAAAAATTGTAGTACACTTAAATGAGCAGCAATAGCAAGCAAGCATCACATTCACCATTCACTCAATCTATATCGACATCGTTTCATCGCTATCAAGGATTATTGTATCGAGAGTTGAGTTGAGTTTGTTAACAGCTTTTGTTTCTCTTCTTTTTTATCACTCTTGTTGGCTCTTTCTTCTTTTCTTCCTCATCTACATTCATCTCTTAGAAAAAAAGGCGGAACAAGCCCTCAATTCTTGAGAAACTTGAATGAATTGGACTTGAATGTTATGGTTATTATAGATCTTTAATATTTAATCAACATTTGTTGCTGCTACTGAATATTCTGTATGGCTTATTGTGCAATTTAACGGGGCATCTTTTTCATCATAAAGTGCCTATGACATAAATGAAAATTGCGTTCAACGACTTTTCGCACTGTTCCATGACATCTAATGATAATTTTTATTTTTAGCACTTACATTTTTATGAAAACATAAATGCTATTCATATATGAATATTGTTATTTTCGTATTTTTGCTTTCACCTTCATGATGGCATTGTTAAATGTTCATTTTATATTCGCGAAGCATCTCAAGATTTAAATAATGAGTAAACATACTCACATTCTACAAGATTGGTGCTATAACAGAAGAATTTGTGAAACGAATAAGAAATGAAAATCAAATAAGGGCTTATTTAGTCAATCTTCGTGATTGTGATAATGATGGTGAAAAATAAATCGAGATTTTCCGTTATTTTGTCAAGTTTTATGCGCTTAAAGCGCTCATTTTTTGAAATGAAACAAAGTAACAAATTATGTAGAAAATAAAATGATTGAATGTTTTTGCTTCCTTGCTCGCCTTGACATTTCCTTTTCCCCTTATTTTCATCTTGTTGCGCTTGAAGAGGAAAAAAAGAAAATTCTATGTAACAGGTATCCTTAATCATTGAGGAAATAAGAGCTAAAAATATATGATAAATCTCAACATTTTCTGTTTCTTTTCAATATGTATTGTCTTGGGAAATTTATGATTTGACAAGTATGTACATGCACAATATTACCTAAATAAATATCAAAAGGTAAAATTTTATTTTTGTATAATGAAGTAATTTTGATATTTGACTGAAAAGTGTTACTGCCAATCGCTTTTATTGATTGCAGTATGAAAATCAAAGACCCTTTCGTTAACAGTTCAGTAAAATCAATTTATTAATGGTTCGTAAATGAATGACAATTTGATTTACAGAAATAAGCGCTACTGCTGCTGTTGCTGCTGCTGCTGCTGTTTTGAAAATTAAGTCTTTTCGGTCTGAAGTCGCGAATGTGAAAGGACCCGAATGAACTTCGGTCGCGCCTTTTATACTCAGTCCGAGATGACTAAATTCAAGCATATATGAATCTGAATGTGACAGTTATGAATCTATATAATAAACTCGATCTCTAATCGACAGAAAAGAATAAAATCTTTTTACTAGGAAGTTAGAATGAAAAATAAGAAAATCCGCATTCAAAATTTTATATTTTTTTATTCCTT